>SNQJ01S0016639.1:60628-73839 GCA_010110895.2 Picea sitchensis
AAGGATGGCTAAAGGGTTGGGACAATAGGAATATGCAATTGGGCAGAGTTTCTTTACTCTATTTCTCCCTCTCCAAATGGGACCCCTAGCCCTTATTTTATAGGTTAGAAGAAGCTAGGTATTTGGACGAACCCTTGGCCATGGATGGCCGGGAATTTCAGTTCACTCACCCAAATCTCTTTGTTTCGTCTGCAACTTTCCTTTTTTTTTGCTTTTGTCAGTCTATGCGGGCTATTTTAGGTTAGCTAGCATGTACACACATGCAGTAATAGAGTAGGGCATGTGGGCCCTTATAAAAGAGGTTTTTTAAAGAGTTGTTCAGCAGTTCTTTCGGCAAAGAAGGGATCTGAGATGGCCTGATGCCAGGTAAGCATGTATGGTGCAAATTAGGGTTATAACATATACCCCCTAATGTGTGAGGTTAGAAGAGCATATGATGGCCGAAATACATTACCAATCTTTACTGTTGTGTCGAACAAGTGGGGACCAAGAACTGGGAGGCGTCGTCTACAAAATAACAAATGTCTCACCGAGGTGGGCATACCCATGCTTGGGATAAAATAGAATCATGGATACCAATCAAATACACTATATATCCATGTCATATAACTATATAAAGAGTAGCCGTGAACAATACACAACGGAGCTACATCTCGAAATAAAAAAGATATACATATAGAGTATCCATTTTCTAGAAGATGATATGGTCGGATGGCTGGAGATGAGGTCTTTAGAGCTTGAGAAACTTCTTCAAAATATTCAAAACTCGGGTAGGAGTGTAATATGAGTGTACGACTTCACTACCTGGAGGTCTTTGACGGCTCGTCGGTTAGGGACTAGATAATTTTCATGATCAAACTAAAGCTTTCATTGATCTCGAACAAGGACTTGATTGGACATTCAAGATGGTTGGGTATGAGGGCAAGAGATAAATTGTAGAGGGGTCGACTTAGACTTGGTAGAAACTTCCCTTGGACAACAACACGACAAATTATGAGACTTAGGCAACATGGCATTAATAATAAGTTTACAAAGCAGGAGGCAATGCAAACTCTCCTTATGTTTGGAAGAATAACCAAACAGAGGAGGACACAACTCTATGTAGTGAGAAAAGATTCCTAAGGTCATACTACATCCCATAGTTTGACGAACAAATGGATAGATGTGCTTTATCCAAGAGAGACTCATTATGCTGCCAATAAAGAAAATACTTTTCCCTTCCTCTTTTTGGGGTATATTTGATTTTTTTGTCTTTTTCAATAATTTTGGAAAAAGAATAAAGGAATGTTACATTACAATGGAGGAACGAGTGTTGCAAACATACAAGTTCAAGTCACTAGGACAACACTGATGTTCAAAATAATGATACTCGGGAAAAATCCTTTGGGGGCCAAGGGTGTTAAAACGCAGAAGCAAACTGTTACAAGGCTGGCGTATAAGATATGCAAACGCGTTTAACAAAACACACAATGGTAATGTCCTTCGATGTAAGTTTAATGAGCCCAGAGAAGGTAAGCTCAGTGGTTTCTCATATTTAGAGAGTCTGAAAAAACATAAAAGGAGACTCCATTGGGGTACCTTTTTTGAAGATAGTCTAGTCGGTTCAAAAAAGGGGTAAACTAGCACCGACAAGACGTCTATTCAAAACCATTTTAATGAGTGTGATAAGGACAAGATCACTCGGCCATTTTTTCATTTTTAAGTAGTCTGAAAAAATCTTAACTATGGACTCCATTAGGAATGTTCTTCTGGACTAGTTTAACAAGTGTGAAAGAATAAGGTCACTCGACGATCTTTTCAATTTTAGGGAGTCTGAAAAGAGCTTAACTATGGACTCTATGGGGGTTCCTTCTTTGTAAGTTTAGTCCCTCAGGCACGGAAAAGGGATGAAATTATACCTGAGAGTACTCTTCTATAGAGTTTAAGTTCCATAGAGTATACCTTTGTTCGTACAGTTGACCATCCGAACCGGAAAAGGGGTAAACTACCACCAGAAAGATGTGACTTCAAATTTTAGTTTAGCGAGCATGAAAGGCCACAAGATTGCTCAGAAATCTTTTCATGTTTAGAGGGTCTGAAAAGGGCTTAAAAGAAGACCTGTTATTTTTTGGGAGTCCTGAGGGTGAGTTCAAGAGTGAAGAAGAATCATGCAAATGAGGCTCAAACTCGTATTTAGGAAAAAATACAAGGACTCTCGAGCCTACAGTGTTTTAGAGACAACATGAATACCATAATGAAACCAGGATCTACCTAGGGCATCCATGTTTCGGTAAGCTCTACCACCAAGTTGCGACATTGCTAAAGTAGAGATGATGGTTTTGTGTCACAACCTGATGGGGTCGATCCTATGGCAAAGGAAAAAGACAACGAGATACAAAGATCAGAGTAGAAACCTAACCTATATGTTCAAGTTGATCATCGAAAAAAAATTCCACGGACCATCGAAAAATACTCAAAACTCAGAAAAACAATTGTCCCAATACTCGATCAAATCCCTCCTATGCAACTCTTGAATCACTCTAAATGGTTGTTGGTATTAAGGAAATGATAAGGGAGGCCAAAAAGTGACAAAAAGAGGCCAAAAAGTCTATAAATAGAAGTTGGCAGCTCATTATCACCATTGTTGATTTGGAAATTGACTCTGGAGCCAAAATACCCCCTTTGTCAAAAGCAGTGATTCTGGGAGCTACAGTGGACGAAACGAACTTTTGTTTGGACCAAGTAAGTACAAATTCCCTTATCTTGCATTTCATGTCTTTATTTTTTCCTTGGATTACATTTTTTAGGGGGGCGTCAACCTTTAAAAGGTCAGTCCTAGTTCCACGCGGGCTGTCTCTGGATAGGCCTGGTGTACATTCGGGTAGAGTAAACTCTGCCCGCATGTACACGCGACTGTCACCATTACAACACGCATGGGCCCCTTTATGGAATGAAAAAGGCATAAAAAAGCAAGGGTTAACCCTCCTGAACCTTGGTGTTTTTCAGGATGTATGTCCATTGGAGAGAAAGAGAGCATGAAGAGGTAAATGAATTGGTCGGGGAATATCCCAATGCTATGGCTACTTTGATGCAGTGTGGGTTACTCAAGTTTTTCCTATGTCCTTTAATGTGGGCACAACCTAGGCTACTGAATGCCTTGGTTGACTACTAGCATCTAGATGCAGTGGCATTCATGTTAGAGGGGCAGTCACTAGTGCCCATGGTCGAGGACATTTACTTTTTGACTGGCCTCTCCAAGAGAGGGGAACTAGTCAATTTCTGGACTTTTCCTGCGGGGCCACATAACATAGCAGAATTGATAGGCCTACACTGTACAGCTGATACAGACCACACGAGCACATAGGTGCCTATAAGAAAGATCACTAACCTATCGCTACAAGCGATAGTATTGCTTATTGGGAGAATTACTGGTTTTGTGGCTCTTCATCAGGCGTCCCGTGCACAGGCGAACTGTGCAGTCCAGTACTTAAATGCACAAGTTTTTGATTGGAGTACCACATTGCTTGAGTGTATGAAAAGATAGCTGACAGATTGTCATTTGCGGACACATAGGAACTTTGGGTTCGGGACCATTCTGTGTTCATTCTTTTTTGAGAGAGTTCTAAGTTTTAGTCCTCGAGTAGTGGTATGAGGACATCAGGCCTCTCTTATTGCTGTGTGTAGATGGGCAGTATTACTGCTGCGACAGGGTGGTGAAAGGACCAATGAATCCTTCAATGATGACTTCTTTGTGTGGCTTTCATGAAAGATCCTGGTTATAGAGGATTATCCCTATGTTGGGATTGATTTTTCGAGGGACCCTGAGATATCAGTACCTCCTGGTGAGGAGCGAGGGGAGATGGGTAAGTCTCCACCTTTGTTGTTTTTTGTGTTTTTAATCATATATAATTTTTATGTTGTTTGGTTATATATATCATTTTTTGGTTATGCCATAGTATTTGATGGATATGTGTTCATTATGTGCAGATGTGGGACCAATGTGACCCACTGACTATGCAAGGAACATGCGTCGTCCTCGGCTAGGGGCCGCACTTGCCATCGCAGGGGGACTAGCAGTAGCAGGAGATCTTCCAGCCAGGGAGGCTGAGAGGGTCCCAATGGCAGAGATTGAGGACCTGCCACCATCGATGCAACCTCATGTAGTGGGGGCACAACAGAGGTGGGTCCAGTTGTTTCGACATTTATTTAACGCTGTGGACCAGTATAACAGGGCCCACAGGCCCTGACTTTAGCTAGACATTTTGACGTGCCATGAACACTACTTGTATATATTTTTTGAGGGCATAAGACCTATGACTCCTTATTGGTTATATTTTTGAGGCGCTTGCGTCCATCTATGTACTCTGGTTACTTTATGACATTATATATGTTTTTTTGGTCTTTTGTGTCTTATGGATCATGTGTGAAAAATATGTATTTACATTCTTATGTTAATGTTCTTTCATATGTGTGAAAGATGCCAATCTAAAATTTGATTAGCTAGAGTATCTATAACTTGGTTTAATCTCCTAGGAACATAAAAATATGTAATATAATCAAAGTTTCATTCTAAGAGACGTACCCTAAGGAATCGTCGGTGTAAAGTTGGATCATGAACCCGATACACTCTATTTAACTGAGACACAACTAGTTTAGCATCAAGATAGACCCGGAGATGAGGGGTACCCAATGACAATACATCACGAAGCAAATCAATAACTACTCTATACTCAAAAACATTATGTGTGGTGTCACCTAAGCATATACCTCTAGAAGATAATAACTGGCCTTGAGGTGTAAAGATTACCCAAGCTGCGGAGGCAAGCCTCCGAGTGTGCCGACTAGCACCATATGCATACCCAACGAACACCTCGGAATCACTTGACATCTGCCACAGTGACAAAAGATAGTATCAACGACAAGTCCATAATACTAAAAGAAACTAAAAAGTAATAGTACAAAGACTATACATATGTTATAAAAAGTTACCCACAATGACCTACCTATGAGTAATACTTCTTGAGGTAGAGCCCATTTCTAGGCTCCTCTAAAGCATTCCCTTCAAAATCAACCAGACGATAAGCACCCTTTTTTAAAACCTCTTTTATGATGAAAGGTCTGAACCACATGGGTTTGAATTTTCCTGCCCCCAGGGAGTCCTTGTCTTGGTCATAGACCAGGATAAGGTCACCTTCAGAAAAAATCCAAGGACGAATGGACCTATCATACTGACACTTGACCTTATGTTTGTGAGCCTCGTTGGCCAGGGCCGCATCATGACACTTCTCATTGAGCTACTCAAGGTATACTAATCGTTCTTCAAGTGAAGAAGTGTCTGACAATAATTGTACTGCCAACTTTAGAGATGGGATATGACATTCGATGGGCAAGACGGTCTCCAGCTCGTAAACGAGTTGAAAAGGTGAGAAAACGGTTGCAGTCTTAACACATGTTTGGTAAGCCCATAATGTTGAGTACAACATCAAATGCCAATTTGACTTGGCTGAGTTGATAGTTCGTTGTACAATGGTTTTAATAATTTTTTTTACGGCTTTCACCTGTCCATTTGCTTGGGGGTAGTAGGGTGATGAATTTTATTGCCGTAACCCAAGATTTGATGTTAACTCGATCATCATATGGTTCTGAAAGTGACTGCCATGGTTAGTGAAAATCTCCCTCGAGACATCGAACCTTGCTATTATCTGATTGAATAAAAAGAGAGTTGCAGTCTCTCCATCATCTTTAAACGTTGGCATAGCTTCGATCCACTTTGCGAATTAGTCTATAGCTATGATGATATAGTGGTGCCCCCTTGCTGAAGGAGGGTTGAAAGTAGTGTAATCAATCCCCCACTTGGTGAAGGGACCAACGGTGATGAATGGAAACATGGAAGTGGGATGTTACCTCATCTTCCAAGAGAAGATTTGGCACGAATGGCATTTCTTGACCGATTCGATACAATCTTTAATAAGTGTCAGCCAGAAGTAACTTTCTCGTAGAATCTTTTGGGTTGTTTCCAACCCAGACAAATGAACACCACAAGCTCCAGTATGGAAATCATTAAGCATGATAACTTCTTCCTTTTGAGTGAGACATCGGCGTAGGATGCAGTCTACACCTCTCTGATACAATGTATCATTGATTATGAGATAATTCTTAGCCTGATGGCATATGCGTCGACCCTCATCATGAGAAGAAGTGATGGGGCACTTCAAAGTCTGGAGATAGATAAGTATATCTCCATTCCAGGGATCTAAAGATGTGATCAAAAACATATCTCCCTAGATAGGTGATTCTTTAGGCACAACGTCACCTGACTCAACCGGAAGTTCCAAAATAAGTTTTACGAAGACCAGTGACTTTTTGGACTTTGCTGAAACGAAGTCTAAGTCAAAATCTTGGAGGATGACTATCCATCTACTGATTTTTCTGCTTATTACCCATCGTGTCAACATGTACTGGAATGGATTCATGATAGCAATAACTGTGGTCTTGTGAAATAGAACATAATGACGGAACCGTTGAACAGCATGAACTACTGCCAACGCAAGTTTTTCGATGTGAGAATAATTAAGTTCCGGTCCTACGAGGCCTCGACTCAGGTAATAGATCACATATTCGGAGAACAAGTCATCTTCCTGAACTAAATCCATGCCAATGGTTGATTCTGCTACAGCCAGATATAATAAGAAATCTTTGTTATAGTTAGGTGGCCAGAGCAGAGGGGCAGTTGTGAGGGCATGTTTCAATGTGTCAAAAGAGATTTGAGCCGCATCATCCCAGTAAAAGGGAATGTCTTTCTTCAGTAAGCGCATAAATCCCTTGGTGACTTCGGCATAGTTGGCGATGAAGCATCATAAAAAAATTTCCTTGCCTTGTAGACTCTAAAGTTGAAGGATTGTGCATGGTGGGGGGCAACTGAATTATTGCCTCAACCTTGAGAGGATTGACCATGATCCCTATTGTTGACACTCTGTAACCTAACAATCATCTTGACATTACGCAGAAGCGTCACTTGTTTGGATTCAGGCGAATCTGAAAGTAGCGACAATGTTCTAAGATAAGTTGGAGGTGTGTGGGATGATCCATTCTCTTGCAAGATTGAGATGCTAAATCATTTAAATAGGCCTCGACTATGTGCTTGAGGTCATGGAAAGCAAAAGACATGGCCCACTGAAAGGTGGCTCCAACATTTTTGAGACCAAAAGGCATCTTATGATATGCGAATATACCCGATGGACAGATGAACGTCGTTTTTTGTTGGTCTACAGGTTTGATTTGTATTTGATTATATCCCGAAAAACTGTCCATGAAAGAAAAGGCTTCGCAACCTGCACATTCATCAATGATTTCGTCGATGAAAGGTGTGGGAAAATTATCTTTGGTACAGGCCTTGTTCAAATCACGGAAGTTGGTACATACACGAATCGTGCCTTGTTTTTTATTGACTGGCATGGGGTTTGACACCCATTGAGTCAAATGGATAGGATAGATAAACCCGTCTTTTAGCAATTTCTCAACCTCAACCTTAATGGTTGCTGCTTTCTTAGGATTAACTGGACGAAGCTTCTGTCAAACCAGCTTGGCATCAGGATACATTGTGATTTCATGTTCAACTATTTTTGGATCGATCCCTGACATTTCCTCATAAGACCAGGTGAAAATGTCGCAGAATTATTTAAAAATATTTGTGTAGATTTGAATCTCTTCAGGGGAGCAATCAGCTCCAATGAAGACATTCTCCATGATACCAGGGTTTCAGGAGATATTGATCAGTAAGGTTTCAACGATAGTTTCCATATTACCCCCAGCATAAACCTCATGTGTAGCTAAGGGATTAATAGGACAAGACCGATCTCCTATCATAGTCACAGTGAATTCTCCCACTTCATATCGGCTTAACTCTGGGAGGAAGTATGATCTGTGATGAGGATCTTCCAAGGGTTTATCTGAACTAGTCATTGCTTCAATTATTGCTTCATCAGAGGGAAAGACTAAGTCTAATGAATATGCATGAGTGAGAAAACCTTGAGCCCAAATAGGCTCTAGAAGTGGATCAAACTCTTGTGCAGGAGCTAGATCAGTATGGACTGAAGTTTGCTGGACTAAAGAGTACACTACTTCAGCTACAAAAAAGGGCATGGACATGCCCGGGTTCCTTGTCCCATCCATCGTAGCTGAAGGGAAAGGAAGTATCCACGGATCGTCGAAGTAAGTCGTGTAGAACAAAGAAACTTGAAAAATCTCAACCTTATGGTGATTGGATATAAACTTGATATCATATTGAGGGGGTGGGTAATCGAAGGTACCCATCAAATATGGGCACAAACACCCCCCTACGTTGATGACACCTGGTTGAGGATTATCAATCATCAGGACCGTGGATGCCCCCAATGTAGGGTCAGGTCTGGAGAAGGACAATTGATCGATGGTCACTATCCGGTCCTCGTGTGGAAACAACAAGACCCGAAAAATTGTAGCAACCACAACTTGCATGGCATAAGTCCAACTCCTTCCAAGCAAGAGGTTATAGTCGAGGGGAGCATCGACTACCTCTACTTCGACACACACAGTCTTCCCTCCTAACTGCACGGGGAAAGAAGGAACGATACCATGTGGTCGGAACGAACGATCGCCAAAAGTAGTGAGGGAGTAGGTGACGGAGAAAAAATGAGTTGGCCAATAGCCTTCCAACATGCCAACGACATAACACATGTCGAGGCACCCTCATCAACCACTGTGCGAAAGATATTCCAAGTAAAAGAATTTGTGGGATAAGACACTACTATCTGAAACACTACGTGGTAAGGTAGACGAGGTTGTAAGTCAGTTGTATCCAGCATGATTGTACCCAGATTACAAGTCTTGGTATATCCTAAAGAGGTTAACAAGGCTTTCCTCTAGAAAGGGCAGCTTTGGAGGACCTCCAAAGAAGACATCGCACAAGGGGTTTGTGATAAATCTTCCACCATAGAGTAGTTCTGGGAGGCCCTTGCGTTTGGGTTATGAGAAGATTTTTTGAATGCACCTTTGGGAATGTGTGTCATTATTTCACCCAATGTCTTCTCAATCTGTAGAGGAAGAGATGGGAGTTCAACTTCTTTACCCTTCTCAGAAGTGCTTGGTTTACTATAGTCATGCGCTCTAGTCGATATAAAAGCATCACCCCTCACCATATATACGTTCGCGGATGCAGGGTTGTTCGTAGGCGAAGAGGGGTCTTGGATGCCCCCTTCTGTGCCTGCAAAGGCTTGGGTTAGATTTTTCCCATGTTGAAATGGATTGGTCAACACAGCCTACTGTTGTTGTGTTACAAACTTTTGGGTTTCTGCAAGCCGAGGACATAGATGGGTCAAGTGGTCTTCTGCACACAAGTTGCATGGATACCTTGCCGTTTGTTTCTCAGTGTTATTCCCGCCAACATTATCGATAGGTTTTTTATCCCCCTTACCCTTATTTCGTTGTTTTTTCTTTCCTTCAGGCTGATGGGTGGCCTTTGGGTTAGTCGATTGTACTGTGTGTACCTATGACATTTTGGTAGGGGGAGCAGCCAAAGTAGTACTTTGGATGGCCACTGTGTGTTGTATAGATAACTGCTGCAACTGCTTCGTTAATTGCTCAATGGGATTTGTTTGTGTTGAACCAACAATAACATCAGTATGTGGGCTAGCTCTCTGTCTATTTTTATCCAGTATTGAGTGTGACGCATCTAGCAAGATGTTGTATAATAAATCAGACTGAGAAAATATGAGCTCAAATTGTTGAGCCCTCGTGATGGAATCTTCTTCGGAGAATACTCCCGACATTTCAACATCTTTGGATGACTACGGGACCAAAGACTTAAGGAACCACTCAAGTAGGAATGTCTATGGGACTGGCACCTTAATTAAACTCTTTTGGCATCTTCATTCTCATATGTGATCAGAGATATGGTTCGTTGTCGTCTGTTCAAAATTGGCCAGCAGCTTTGTGCCAATGTCGTATCTCACAGGTAACTGGAAATGGTTTAGGAAATCCATCACCAGTTCTCTGAAGGAAGAGTATCTTGAGCGGTCGAGCTCAATGTACCATTTCGTGGCACTCCCAATGAGAGTACATTGAAACAATCGCAACTGTATGGAGTCATCTTTCAATGAGTTAGATGAGCACCAAAGGTGGAAGGTAGTCACATGATCTCTTGGATCTTCGTTAGGATTGGCTTCAAACTTTGAAATGTCTGAAGGCAACTTTGTCGACATAGGAGGCCAACGCGGATTGGGACAAATAGGGTCATTCAACAACCTTGTCAAATCTGGCAAGTGCAAAGTCACCAGGAAGGGTAGTTTGGGTTGTTGGTGATAACCTGGGAAAAAGGGGCCTAGAGTTTGACTAGCACCAGGTTGCCAGGAAACGTTCAGCTACTGGCCCAGATTCTGGTTGAAACCATGGCCCTGGCCAGAGTATGGATTTTGCGTATGTGGGGACATCGTTGGCTGATTTCCAAAATAGGACATAGATGGTTGGGCGTGCATTACATTCGAAGGACTTTGGGAAGGGTTGCCCCATGTCAGTCCTAGGGGGATAGGCATAGTATTTTGTCTATGGTTCCATTGATTGTGAAAAGAATTACCCCAGATTGGCATTCCGGACGAGGGAACAGATCCCTGCCAAGAATTCCAAGGCCCTGATGCGGAAGAAGTTCCTAGGTTTGCCCCCTGTGTAGGAATAGTACCCTACATAGGAATAGATTGTCCAAAACTGGGATTTCCCTTAGTCGGGAAGGTGGTTGACGAGAAGGTGTTTGATGTCGATCCTCTTTCGCACTTGATCACTTGTTCAGAGTTCTCCTTCCAAAGCTGACCTGCATACAAGACAAGCAACAACTACACATGCATCTTACCTATAAACTAACGGGTTAGGGATTCAAACCTGTACTTAACAAACTATGAATAACTCATGAATTGGGACGGGAAAATCATTTTCTTTATTACTTTGAATGAGTCAACTTACAAAAATTTGAGACCAGCCACCGCTCCATGAACCTGATCCTGGGCTCCTCTTCAATAAGAATATGAAATTGGGAAGAGTTTCTTTACCCTATTTCTCCCTCTCCAAATGGGACCCCTAGCCCTTCTTTTATAGGTTAGAAGAAGCTAGGTATTTGGATGAACCCTTGGCCATGCATGGCCAGGAATTTCAGTTCACTCACCCAAAGCTCTTTGTTCCATCAACAAGTTTCCTTTTTTCATGCTTTTGTCGATCCATGCAGTCTATTTTAGGTCAAATAGTGTGTACACGCATGCAATAATGGAGTAGGGTGCGTGGGCCCTTATAAAAGAGGTTTTTTAAAGAGTTGTTCAACAGTGCTTTCGGAAAAGAAGGGATCTAAGATGGCTTGATGCCAGGTAAGCATGTATGGTGCAAATTAGGGTTATAAAATATGCCCCCTAATGTGAGTTTAGAAGAGCATCTGATGACCGAAATACATTACCAATCTTTACTGATGTTCCGAACAAGTGAGCCCAGGGACCAAGAACTGGGAGGCGTCATCTGCAAAATAACAAATGTCTCACTGAGGTGGGCATACCCATGCTTGGGATAAAATAGAATCATGGCTACCAATCAAATACACTATATAAAGAGTAGCCATGAACAATACATAGCGGAGCTACATCTCGAAATCAAAAAGATATACATATAGAGTATCCATCTTCTAGAAGATGATACGGTCGGATGGTTGGAGATGAGGTCTTCAGAGCTCGAGCAACTTCTTCAAAATATTCAAAACTTGGGTAGGAGTGTAATATGAGTGTATGACTTCACTACCTAGAGGTCTTTGACGACTCATCGATTAGGGAGTAGATAATTTTCATGATCAAACTAAAGGTTTCATTGATCTCGAACAAGGACTTGATTGGACATTCAGGATGGCCGGGTATGAGGGCAAGAGATAAATTACAGAAGGGGCGACTTAGGCTTGGTAGAAACTTCCCTTGGACAACAGAACTACAAATGATGAGACTTAGGCAGCATGGCATTAATAATAAGTTTACAAAGCAGGAAGCAATGCAAACTCTCCATATGTTTGGAAGAATAACCAAAAGGAGGAGGACGCAACTCTATGTAGTGAGAAAAGATTCCTAAGGTCGTACTACATCCCATAGTTTGACGAACAAATGGACAGATGTGCATTATCCAAGGGTGACTCATTATGCTGCCAATAAAGAAAATACTTTTCCCTTCCTCTTTTTGGGGTATATTTGATTTTTTTGTCATTTTCAATAATTTTGGAAAAAGAATAAAGGAATGTTACGTTACAATGGAGGAACGAGTGTTGCAAACATACAAGTTCAAGGCACTAGGACAAGACAGATGTTCAAAATAATGATACTCGGGAAAAATCCTTCGGGGGCCATGGGTGTTAAAATGCAGAAGCAAACTGTTACAAGGCTGGCATATAAGATATGCAAAAGAGTTTAACAAAACACACAATGGTAATATTCTTCGATGTAAGTTTAATGAGCCCAGAGAAGGTAAGCTCAGTGGTTTCTCATATTTAGAGAGTCTGAAAAAACATAAAAGGAGACTCCAATGGGGTACCTTTTTCGAAGATAGTCTAGTCGGTTCAAAAAAGGGGTAAACTAGCACCGACAAGACGTCTATTCAAAACCATTTTAACAAGTGTGATAAGGACAAGATCACTCAGCCATTTTTTCATTTTTAAGGAGTTTGAAAAAAGCTTAACTATGGACTCCGTTAGGAATGTTCTTCTGGACTAGTTTAACAAGCTTGAAAGATTAAGGTCACTCGACGATCTTTTCAATTTTAGGTAGTCTGAAAAGAGCTTAACTATGGACTCCATGGGGGTTCCTTCTTCGTAAGTTTAGTCCCTCAGGCCCGAAAAAGGGATGAAATTATACCTGAGAGTACTCTTCTATAAAGTTTAAATTCCATAGAGTATACCTTTGTTCGTACAGTTGACCATCCAGACCGAAAAAGGGGTAAACTACCACCGGAAAGACGTGACTTCAAATTTCAGTTTAACGAGCATGAAAGGCCGCAAGATCGCTCGAAAATATTTTCATGTTTAGAGGGTCTGAAAAGGGCTTTAGAAGACCTATTATTTTTTGGGAGTCCTGAGGGTGAGTTCAAGAGTGAAGAAGAATCATGCAAATGAGGCTCAAACTCGTATTCAGGAAAAAATACAAGGACTCTCGAGCCTACAGTGTTTTAGAGATAGCATGAATACCATA
>SNQJ01S0016639.1:100469-147839 GCA_010110895.2 Picea sitchensis
CTATATGTTTCTAATGACTATCACCATGCTAAAAACCGAGGTCTAGTTCAAAAGTTATGGCCTTCCAAAGTTTTAAACCTTCTTGGTCAAAGTCCAAGTCACCACCACATGGCTCCATGTCACCTATGTCCTCTGACAAGGATATGACATGTCATAACATGTCACCTCCTAGTGTCTATGTGGTTGTTGGCATGGATGTTGTCATGGTACCTACCACCTATCCCACTAGGCCCTCAGCTTATTGGGCCCCCAACCTCTTTCCGCTCTTGAAAAATTCTTGAAAAATGATCGATAACCAATATGATAGGGAATTGACCCACTAGAATACCAGGATATCAGGTCACCATATATAACGACCCACCGGGGTACTGGGATATCGATCCCCGCTGGGAAACCAAAGAGTTTACCACTTCGAGGTTTCAATGCCTGGTCTGGGGTCTAGCTAGAACCTTGAACACGTGCAATTTCCATAGTATACCACCTAGCATGATACATAGAACTCATAAATCATCGTGGATATCTACTTCAAAACTATGAATTCACTTTGACATGTGGTATAATACCCACATGACATATAGACCAACCACCATGTGACATGTCATCACTGGTCATAAGGTTCTCCACTTAGGTGTTGACACCTGCTTACTACGCATTGGTTGGGTTACATCATTGGCATGTGTCTTCCTCTCCTTGCAAGCTAACAAGGAAAGGTTTGATACTCAAGGTTTAATTCATTTCCCAAATGAATTACAAACACGACAATTTTCCATGGTTTGATACTCCAGTAGTCCGGGTGATAACCTCCCTCCTGAGCTTGGTTACATATAAAATGGCCCAGATCACTCGGCACCAATACCTGATGGCTGAGGTTTAGAGCACTAAACCAAAAGTATCCACACCCAACTGGGCCCAATCTCTCCCTATGCTATCAAACGTCGACACATGTTGACTATCATGGCACGTTGGATTCCATGATTTCATCCTTGTCATCTAACATCACCTCTCTCATTCATAAGAAGGTTGTAACCATGTGTGGAACCCTACCCACCAAGTATCGGTATCATGAAACACAAAAGGAAACAAGATATGGGAAAAATTTCAGGGGTTTCATACTCTATTACCCTAAGGTGTAAATCCTGCCTCCTGAGCTTATGTATGGGATCAATGACTAAGATATCTCAGCTCATGGATCTAATGGTCAATATTCAAAGGAGTTAAACAAAAAGTTCCCCATGCCCATCTGATCCCACCTTCACTCTGCGTAATCAAACATCGACACGCATCAGTTGTTGTGGCACGTTGTTTGTCATGATGATGTCCCTTGTCAACATGATGTCACCTCTCTCACACTTTCCATAAAAAGGGATTGGGAGCCCGCACGGGAACCCTGCCCCACCATGTATTGAGTATTAGGAAAACACAAGATATGTGACCCAATTTCTTCTAGTGTTTCGAGTGTTGGATAGCCCGATAATTCCATGGCTCCACCTATTGCTTCAATTCGTTCGAAAGCGATCGAACTACTATCAATCAACCTCCTAACCGAACCTATGGCTATTGTGTCTCTCTGATTCAAAACATGATTGAATGGGTTCCTTGGGTTTCCTTCATCAATTAACACATTGATTTCAAAGGTTTAAGGACTACTCTCAGGCTTAGCACTACCATAGGCCTTCTCTAGTTCTATCTGTAGGGATCTCGACAAACGAAGGATTAGTTTGGGACTTGGACGTCCCACCATCTTTTCCAAACTCACTCTACCAATATTTAGCATGACATCCTTCATCTCTTAACCCTCTGACTAAGGCTTCGAGCCCTGTGGACCTTCCTTTCCCAAAACAAGGAATATTTGGGGTTTGACAACCTTTTGTGGCCTCCTACACACAGGATTTACAATTAATTCATTAACCCTTTTAAGGAATATTACAACACTTTTCTTCGCTCATAAATTACCATCTAATTCTTAACCTATAGATTTGGTTCCCATTCATAAGAGACCCATTAGAAAAAATATATTACTAATCACACAAGAGACATAGACACACAATCTTTTTAGTTATCCTTCTAGGTTCTAGACAAAATCATGCAGTTATATCCATTACATAAACATGGTGTATTTTGACCTTAAAAACAAATTACAATTTCTTATGTTTAGTTGTGTGCAACATGCACCATTCATATAATTCTACAATTATTCAAGTCCAAGTAGTTTCCAATGAAACAAGCATCAATACTATTAATCATGCATGCACATTTATAGAACAATTACAGGCATCCAACGATGAGTGTCAATTTAGTTGCACAGAGTATATTAGATACTTATATGTTTAAAATATGTAGATAACCAAGTGACCATGGGTGTACACCTTTCCACCCAAACATAGTCTCTTCTTGTTCAGTAAATTCTATAACAGGCCATCCTCATGCCATACCATGATACCACCATGGGATTTCTCTCACTGTTGACTCATCAAGTCAAGGAATGGATCAGGGAGGTTACCCTCCTCCACTCCACTGGAAGCAACATAAGTTCCCCTTCTTTCCCACTGATCTCAAAACCTCCATGGGGTTTATCGGATGCTTTCCCAGTTGGATTTCCTCTACACAAGAGATTCCCTTCACAACTACAATGTCCCTCATCGACCCCTCCTTCCAATGAAGGCTTCTTTCTAATGAGCATCAATCCCACAACCCTCTTTTTCTCTAGTATGGAATTCAAGTATTCTATGTGCCAGTGTGACCATTCATTTCTTGGGCATACTTCCAGGTCTTTCCTTGTGCACCAATCTACACTCTAGGGTTTTCCTCTTCTCCATACATGTGTTTTTTTCTACTGCACGTGTTTCCTATTGCGCCAACATGACCTCCTTCTCAAGACCGCCTTACACCACTTGCAACTTCTTCTACATCTCACGCCTCCACAATGTCTACTGATGATTCTCTCGTATCCCTCTCTTCTTCTTGAACTCCCTTGAATTTATCCGATCCTTCTCTTGCACTCACCTGCACATTCTCCTCTGCATGCACTCCTCCTCGAAGGTTCTCGACCTATCCTCTTTCTTCTGTCAAAAGGAAATTCATGGGGTCAATCTAGGGCTGCAAAATTGGTACTTTGTTGTACCTTTGGCTAATATTTTATGTTGTCCTAGCCAAGTCTTCCATGCTTCCATTCATTGAGGGTGGTTGGTTGTCCAACTAATACTCCTCCCTCGTTAAATGCTTTTTCCTTGAAATCAGGATAAAGGGAAATAATTGATTATTTCCAAATCAAATATTTCAACATGGAGGCTTGGTTCATCTTAACATGATGAGCCCTTATCTAGTTCCCTTCATTCTTTTCTCTAGTAGTATCATGGCCAGTACTTTTAAGGCTTCACCCATCAGTTAGCTGGTCAAAAATTTTAATCAAACAAAATAACAATTAATATGTTATTTTGTTTGATTAAAATTTTTGACCAGCTAACTGATGGGTGNCCTTCATATTTTAGTTGCTTCAACAATGTTGTCCCTCTTCTTGGTCTGGTCCTTTCTCAAACTCTTGGAATTTATCACATGCCTACAGTAATTTCTAACAAAAAGCATATTAATCCCAATTTTATGCAAAAAACATTTTATTGTTGTCCATAATTCAAGAGGAAAATTTACATATCCGCACAATACTTGTCTGTGCAATTAATGGATTTGCATCCATATGGTTGTCACATTTACTCGGCTCACTATTTTCCTTGACATACCCACCGTGTTCATGATCCCAATCAACATATACAAATAATTATAGAAGTCTCCTCTTCCTTGCAGTCACTCACCTTACAAGCTCAAGCTCAGGCATCCCCTTCTCTTCTATACAGTTCCCTAGGTGATTCATCTTTCCTGCCAAGGATTTATCACACAAAAAGAGCTTCAAATACTTCACTAAGTCTTATAGCCGAGGCATAGTACCAATATGATTTCTTTCATGTTCTTTGCATATTCTTTTGAATGCACTTGTCATAGATTTGTCAACCTTTTCCATCTCACTATGATCATGACAGAGGTGGGATCTCTGGAGAACAATGACCTTCAAGAACAACACGAAGACAACATTGCACTCCTGTCTCTCTGGTCCTAGTAGTCACATACGAAAATGTTCTGCAAGAGGATTTTGGCTCAGGCATTCCCACTATTGAAAATTCTTACTTGTAAACTAGAAATAGCAAACAACAACAAATGAACAGGAATGCAACCATGACACTGAGACTCACTGGTGAATGGGAAAGGAAAGAAGCACAACTCCTGGCTGAAAACTGGAACAACATGTCCAACTGCAGATGCAGGACCCCAACCTTCCAAAGTTGAAGAAAACAAGAGCAAGCAATAAACAAAAAAACAATGAACAAGTACCAACAGAAACAAGGAATGCCGGTGTAGAACAATATTGCCCAAATTCACTGTAGATAAAATTGTATAAAAAAAAATGGAGGAAAACATATTGTAACATGCCTATTAAGAAAACATTTTAGGCTGTGAGGCATGTCAGGTAAACATTTAAGGCTGTGAGGACCGTGCAAATGCCTCCCATTGTGTAAACATTTAAAAAAGTTGCAGTTTGCACGGTTGGCATTCTGCATCCATAATTGGAACTTCACTTATGTCGCTCCCCATTCACAAGTAAGTTTCACTACCATGGATGCATCCCTATTAGTTGTTTTTTTTTTTTTTCCTGTTTGCAAACAAGAATTTTCAATACTGGGAGTGATCAAAATCTTCTTGCAGAACATATTTGTATGTGACTACTATGACCAGAGAAACATGATTGTAATGTTTTCTTCGTCTTATTCTTGAATTCCAATGTTCGACATAGAACCCAACTCCATCACACCCATAGTGACATATAAAAAAGGAAATCGAATTTTCTCCTCACATAGAAAGATGTTCTGCAAGAGGATTTAGAATCAGGCATCTCCAGTATTCAAATTTTTCACTTGCAAACTGGAAATAACAAACAAAAAACAATGAATATGAAGGTTAACATAGAAATGAAACCCACCTGTCAATGGGGAATGACAAAATCATAGTTCCAATCGTGGTTGCAGAATCCCAAGTGTGCAAACTGCAAGAAGAGCAACAGGAAAAAAGAGACACAACAACAGGAAAACAAGAAACCAGTGAACAAGCAACGAGAAAGCATTAACCAATGAACCAATGATGCAGTTGAAGAACAATATTGCCCATATTCACTATAGACAACATTGTATGAGGAAAAAAAAAAGGACGAAAATGTACTGTAACAGGCCTGTTAAGTAATGCAGGAGTGCAACTGCAACAATGAGACCCACCGATGAATGGGGAAGGACAAAAGCGTAACCCCTGGCCTACAAATTCCAACAACAGCTCCAACTACAGATGCAGGACCCCAACCTTGCAAAGCTGAAGCAAACAAGAGCAAGCAACAAATAGAAAACCAGTGAACAAGTATGAAAAGGACCAACTACAGCTGCAGGACCTCAACTCTGCAAATTTGAATCAAACAACAATAAGCAACATCTAGCGAACCAATGAGAAAGCATCAACCAATCAACCAGGAATGTCGATGAAGACCAATATTGGCCAAATTCACTATAGACAAGATTGTATAAAAAAAATCAGAGGAAAATGTAGTGTTACACACTTGTTAAGCAAACATTTTAGGTTGTGAGGCATGCCAGGTAAACATTTAAGGATGTAAGGACTGTCTAAAGGCCTCCCATTGTGTAAACATCTAAGAAATTTACAGTTTGCACGGTTGGAATTTTGCATCTACAATTGGAACTGTGCTTCTGTCGTTCCCCATTCACAGGTAAGTTTCAGTGCCATGGTTGCATCCCTATTCGTTGTTGTTTTTTTCCTAGTTTGCAAATAAGAATTTTCAATACCGGGAGCAATCAAAATCCTCTTGTAGACCATCTTTGTATGTGATTACTACAACTAGACAAGCAGGACCGTAATGATGTCTTCATATTGTTCTTGAATGCTAATTTTTGACACATAATCCACCTCCATCGCAGCCATAGTGACATTTAAAAAAGGAAACTATATTTTCTCTTCACATACAAAGATGCTCTGCAAGAGGATTTTGACTCAGGCATATCTAGTATTGAAAATTTTCTCTTGCAAACTCGAAATAGAAAACAACAAACAACGAATAGGAAGGTAAACATGGCACCAAAACCCACCCGTTAATGGGGAACGACAGAAGCATGGTTCCAATCGAGGTTGCAGAATCCCAAGTGTGCAAACTGCAACAAGACCAACAAGAAAACAAGAGCAACAACAACATGCAAACAAGAAACCAGTGAACAAGTAATGAGCAAGCATCAACCAGTGAACCAGTAATGTCGCTGAAGAAAAATATTGCCCATATTCACTGCAGAGAACATTGTATAGAAAAAATCGGAGGAAAATGTATTGTAACAGGCCTGTTAAGTAAACATTTAAGGCTCTGAGGCCTGTTAGGTAAACATTTAAGTCTGTCAGGACCGTTGAAGGGCCTCGCATTGTGTAAACATTTAGGACAGAATACACTGTGGCAGGTTTGTTACATATATAAAATAATTATTATAATATTTTATAATAATATAAAATAAAAAATAAAAAATAGTGATAATAGTAACAATAGTTCGAACAATAGAGACTATGAATTTTCTTTTTTACTAATATGAAGTCAACTAATAAAAAACTGACCCTCGATGCTCAAAACTTTGGATATCTAAACATTTTAATAAAAATAGTAAAAATTCGGAAAGACCGTAGATGATCAAAAACTTTGGATATGCTAACATATATAACATTAGGAATAGCAAAGCTGGCAATAAGACCTCCAATTTGTTATCCAATCAGATCATGACATATATGGTATTTTTTATTATATACAAATCAATGTTTTTAGTTCTTTAGTTCCAACAATAGAGATTATGCAAATATTTTTAGTCAAAGGGAAAACTAATATGAAGTCAACAAATTATCGATAGTTATAGTCCCTCTACGCCTTCGTCCATGGACAAATAAACCTACAATTACACGCTATACTTCCGAACTATAACTTAAATAAATCCCCGCTATAACTTAGATCCACATAAGTGCTTATACTTCCCCACTTAAATAAATTCAAAAACAAGCCAAAAAGACCATCCCAACCAAGAAACTAATTTTATAATAAACAAATACAACATGTATAAACTTCACCCCCAATTTTTTTATCACAACCATTTCACAATAAAATCCAATGAAAGTATTTTTCCCAATGGTACTCAACTCTAACTTTTATTATGCCTTGTGAACTTCAGAAAAGTCTATAACAAAGTTGCCTTATACACACCACCATTAAAAAAGTCTATAACAAAGTTTCCTCATAGACACCATTAGATTCCCACTTTCCACCTGGTCACAATTATATAGCATGTCCGTTCTTCACATCCATCTCGTACCCATTAATAATTCATACTTCGTTGGAAACAATGATTCCATGCAACACCACCAAAATGAAATCTTTACGGAGTGGTGGACCAAGAAGACACCACAGTCTTATCAGAAAGCTTTGTTTTGTTGCACCAAACAAGTAACTCCTATTACACTCCTGGTGAATGTTTTCGTCTTCCAGCTAGGATTATCTAGGCGGTATATTGTCAATAAATAAAAAGTAAAAGTAGTGGAGGAGAGGATCTGTACTAGTATTCGGTTCAAAAACATCAAAGTTTGTACTAGTATTGGGTTGGGTTCAGCGTGCAGGAAACATCAGTGTGTGCACATGCTATACATGTCAGTTGGATTAAACGTTGAAAAAATCCAGTGGCTTATTAAAAGGTTTAGGCTATACGCCTGGAATTTGACGTCCTGTAGGTCGTTTTTTCCTTTCCAACCCGTATTTGACACGTAGATTAAAAATCCACACTTCAAAAATTACTGGTATAAAAAATTTTAACCTGTCAAATTGAAGTTTAATTTGGTAAGGTGCCCGTGAGAAATTCGAATAGGTATCTAGGTCTATACCTATAAGCTATAATGCATGCTAGCCTACCCATTGAATTCGTCGTTTCTCTATACCCATTGAATGCCTCGTTGCTCTATGTATTCGTTATCCCAATAGGTCTACATTTATTGAAAATCAGCACATTTAATAATTTTTAATTTTTAATGAGCTTTTTATGTATATGATTAAATATGAATGAAATATTTTTAGTTTTCACAATAAATAAATAGTTTTGATTTCAATCATTAATTTTCTAACTATTATAAAAACATCTAATTTCCATATCGTCTACATGATTAAAAAAGATTAAGTAATTAGCACAGAGTATTATAATTTTCAGTTTTATTATTTTATCTCCCATTAGTTTCAACTCGTGTTTTTAGTATTTTTTAATATGCAGGTTCAAGCAAGATCATTACTTGTGTTAGAGAAGACGCAACCTCCCATTCTAATCAGTGTGATAAAGGGACTGGTATGCTTCTTCAGCTACATTGGGTAGAAAATTATTTAAATGTTTTGAACCTAGTGCCAAGTAATTAATTTCAAGATTTATAGGTTTCTTTATTGTTTAGGTTTTATATGTTTCCATCTACCTACATTCCGGTACTCACATAATTTTAAGTTTTATTGTATTTTATCCGCATTAATTTCAGCTCGGCTTCTTAGTATTTTTTTAGTATGCATCTTAAATAAAGATCATTGCTTGTGTTAGAGAAGACGCAACCTCCCTTTCTAACCAGTCTCATAAAAAGAATGACTCTGTAGAAAAAATTTAAATGTTTTTAATCTTGTGCTAATTAATTAATTTCATTATTTATAGGTTGTTTTAGTGTTTAGGGTTTATAGGTTTTCATCTACCTACGATTCTTTACTTTTTAGGGTTTATACTGGTACCCACATAATTTTAAGTTTTATTGTATTTTAATTAGCGTTAGTTCAACTAGCCTTCATAGTATTTTTTAATATGCAAGTTCAAGCAAGATCATTGCTTGTTTTAGAGAAGACGCAACCTCCCTTTCTAATATAAAAAAACAGGTATGCTTCTTCTCTTGCATTATTTAAAAAATAATTTAAATATTTTCAACCTCTTGCCAAGTAATTAATTTCACTATTTACAATTTTCTTTACTATTTATGGTTTAGAGGTTTCGTACACTTATAAATTACGGTTTATTATTCACACCTTACATAGCAATGAGCGATTTAGGTTTACCGATGGCGGATTACAATTCACACCTTACATAGCAATGAGCGATTTAAGTTTAGCGATGGCGGATTTAGGTTCTAACATCGCTAAACTTGTATCATCCATTGCTATGTAAGCTGAATCGCTCATCGCTATGCATGCAACCTCGCTCCAAGCTTATGTAATATTCAACCCGAATACAAATTTTTATGTATTAATTATTAATGGTTCTTGCCTATGCTGCATTCCTTTGCTACGATGGCCTTCTCCTTCCTACTCCACATAACTTCCTTTGCATTGCATTCAAGAATATTTAATAATTATTTATATAATCATCCTTGATTTAATATAATTTATATATTAATGTATTTTAATTTAATTTATATAATTATTAATATATATTTTAAATTAAAATTAAAATATATATTAAACAACCAAATTAAAATATACTTTTGAATGATTTTTTTATAAAGTGATTGTATATCCAATTAGTGTAAACAATATGTGAAATATGAAATTGAATAATTACTTCCTTGACCCAATGAAAGATTTGTTATTTAATATTTTATGAAAATTGATTTTTGGTGAAATCCATAACATTTAAATAAAAAACATCTATATCTGATTTTAACAAAGAATAGTTTTGCTAAAATGAAAATTATTTTTTAGTGAAATCCATAACATTTAAATAAAAAAACATTCATAAAGTGGATTTGGTAAAGATATTTAACATTAGCCACTTGCGATTCCTCTGAAACATAATTTATATATGTATGAATCCCAAATCACCTTCCATAAATTTTCGTTTTCAAAAAAATTAACAAATTTTGCAAAACCGATTCTTCTGAACCATAATTTATATATGTATGAATCCCAAGTCACCTTCCATAAATTTTTGTTTTCAAAAAAATTAACAAATTGTGCAAAACAACTTGGGAAACCAGTAGAGGCCACCGCCCCCAAATCTTGAAAATAGGGTCGGTCAATGCTTATATTAAGATTAGGTTTATGTTAGGGTTTATGTTAGTATTAAAATTATGATTAAGACTAGAGTTAAGATTTAAAATTAGAGTTAGGGTTTATGTTAAAATTTAGATTATATTAAAGTTAGGGTTTGTAAATTAAATACAACTATGGAGGTTCATTAGCCACAATTATATAGTTGTGTTAGTTTTAATAAGTATTGTATATAATATGATTGATTCATGTTTCTATGACGCTCACTACACTTAAATCAAAACTTGTCTTTCACTCTACTCATCATAATATGTATGTTATATAATACAACTGATTCGTGTGGGTATGGTGCTCAATGTACTTGAATAAAAGTCGATTCAAACGGTTTCAACTTTTTCTAGCCTTCTTATCCACTAAAACTTTAACTTGTTTTAGATTATTTAGGAGAAGGAGATCACCACAAACTACTTCTTTTAATAAATGGAGATCAGAAGGAGATCACCAAAGAACTGCTTCATCTAATGGGAGATCAACAAGGAAATATTTTAACTCTATAACTATAGGCTATAAGCATGGCTTGGCAAGGCAACGCTGCTGCTTGTGACACTGGGAAGGGGTTCCTTAAGGGGTAAATGAAGTTTATTGTTGTTACAACTCATTTGGATTACTAAATTCAAATGTCCATGGATTATAATCCATAATCCACTCATGATTCAACTTTTCTCTAAGCAACGGCTCTGCTCTGCTCATCTAACTTCCAAGAACTTTAAGGCTTTTGATGAACATTGTGTAGACATGAATATGGACATCAAGGCATGTTGATGGCGAGGGATGATCATCTTGTTACAATAACTTCATTGATAATTTGAATTGGTTTAATTAAAATCTTGAATTTTGTTAAATAGTCCCTTTCCCGTAATTCCACCATTCCATACAAATTTTGCATATTTGTAGCCTTTAAGACTATTGGGAGTTATTGTCCTACTCTTTATCAAAATCCTATTTTCTTTTGTTTGCCATGATTGAATGGTTGTAGTTTTTTTTTTCTTTTAATAATTGATCTTTGGCTAGCAGAATACTCAAATTTTTAGCATTCATTCAATATTAGAATGATTTTCTTATACCTAATTTGATTCCCCATACAATGCATTCATATGAGATACAAAGCATTCATATGAGAAAGAGTGGGTTTTTTCAAATGGTTGTACAAGCGACAACAATGCACTATCAGAAGATCACACATTCCATCTTCACAAGTGCCAAGTTCAAAGTCTCTTCTGGCTCTGAGTCCCTATCCCTAAAGGTAATTATAAGGCTTTATGTTTTCAAATGCTTTGAATAATTTATGAGAAAGATGATTTTAATTTCCCCAGAAGGGCATGCACTGCATCAGTTTGCAACCATGTGCAACGACAAATTTAAGTCTTGTTCACTTGCAAAGATATATAATGAGGAGGTGGGATTAGTACATATCCACATTAGAGAATTGTGATCCAATTGCGATATATAAGAATTATCACTGTTTTCATTGTTGTCATTAACAGACCCATGTTCAATTTCATCTTTTCAAATATTGTTTAATTTCATTATGGGGTTACATAATGTAGAATATTAGGAATCACATCTTTTTAAATATTGTTTAATTTTATTCTGGAGTCACATATAGTAAAATCTCAATAATGACATCACTTATGTCCAAACCATGTTAGCCTGGCTTTGTTTTTGTTATTATTTACATATCTAATTGGTTCCTTGTGTCAACAACTCCTTTCCACCAAATGTGAAGAAATATAATGTTTTATGTTGGCAAGTGATGTGTGATTTCAACAGGATTAAGCTACAAGTATATTTTATCCTCTAGAGGATGATAGACATGAGAAATTGGATTTTAAGGGCATCATCATTTTCTTTATTGGGGATTTTGATATATGAGATATTGCAATTGTGAGAGGTCGAACATGTTAATAATATCCCTGTGTGTTTCACTTCATTGTTAATAGAATCTTATCACCAAATTACATTTGGAAATAAGATTTACTTAAGTAATTGGGTGTTTCAAGTAATCTAGTTAGATTGGGTTATTTTGGATAATTTCATAAAATCTGAATTTGGATGACTACTTCATATATATACAGGGTTTTGAAATTTGTATATAACAAAAAAAAATGACGCTCGTAAATATGCATTAAACGTTAAATGAAAGGCATGAAAAACAAATGATCCTCATCAAATTTTCATTTGATAGGCAAAATAAATTTGAAATTCCAGGCCTGCTTTCAACGTTTTTAATTTTTCTGCAATTATCATTGAAATCAAGAAACACAATTGTGGTGGAAGAGAATCTGTCAATGTGCACATGCTCTACATGCTAGTGAGTTGGGCCAAACTCTGAAACAATCCAGTGGCCTATTAAACTCGACTGGTGGAAACCTTCCTTCATAAGGTACAATATAATTATATGCAGTGGCCTATTAAACTCGACTGGTGGAAGAGAATCTGTCAGTGTGTGCACATGCTCTACATGCCAGCGAGTATATTGTCAGTAAATAAAAGTAGTGGAGGAGAGGATCCTTCAGTAAATTTTAGTAATGGTTTCATCATGCATATAACATCAGTGTGTACACATGCTCTACATGCCAGCTAGCTAGACCAAACACTAAAAAAATTCAGTGGCTTATTACAATCAATTTTAGGTTGTACTGCTATTTGGTTCAGCTTGCACCAAATATCATATGCACATGATTTACATATTTCATTATGTTCCTGCTTGTTGGTTCTCTCATTATCGTTTTGTTTTAGAAGAGAATAGATCACTTCCTACCATTAGATTGAAGATTTTCCATACACACCATATCTATTTGCCCACCATCTTTCCACCATTTCCAATGCATACCATACCATAACATACCATACCATTTCCAATGCCAATGCATACCATACCATAACATACCATAGCATACCATTTCCAATGCCAATGCATACCATACCATACCATACCATACCATTGCCAATGCATACCATATACAATGGCAAGGAAATGCATACCATTGCCATTGCCAATGCATACCATACCATACCATACCATACCATTGTCAATGCATACCATTGCCATTTCCAATGCATATCATACCATACCATACTAATGCAGGAGCATCGCCAGCAACAAGCGAGCGCGGAGGCAGAAGATAGCTGGGATGAGCGCAATGCATTTTTGCACATGTTGAAAATGTTTTGAAAGATTAAGAAGTGGATATAAATGTGATAGCTGGGAAAGTGTACTTACATTTATGTCAAAACATTTTAAACAAATCATGAGCGATTCGATCTCATCTATAGTAGGTAGAGGAATTTAAGCATAGTTAATGAGAGTAGGTAGGTTTGAATGAAGATTAGACAGTTTTAGAGCATAGGAGGGAAAACTACTATAGACACCCTCACCCTTGTATCATTGAAACAGGATTGTATTATTGAGCATAGAGAGTTGTAGCAGAGAGTTGAGAAGAATAACTCATGTACAGGAGCTTTGAATTAATATATGAAGTTTTGCATCAGACGCATGGTGTTGTGATGTTTTATGTTTGTACATGTTGAATGATTCTTCTTACAACTGCTTTACTCTCTCTATTATGCATTTTCTTTATATATTCTGTGTGTATGATTTCATGTTAAATGTTTGAAGTCTGAGAGAGAGAGAGAGAGAGAGAGAGAGTTTCAATTGTTTCTCAACCTGAGTGAGAGAAGTTCGTGGAAGGAGCACAGTGAAAGCGTCTGCAAGGAGTGCGTTGACAAGGGTTCAGAGGTTTATCTCTGAAATCTCAGGAGGGATACCATTGTTCTCATTACAGTAGAAGTGCAAGTGAATCACAGGAGTCGTGCAAGGTGTGCACAGGCTGGTTGAAAGCTTAGAACTTATCAACCAAGGGGAGAGTTGAAGGACTGTTGTTGCAGAAAAGTGCACAGAGTGGAGAGAATTAAATACCTAGAAGTATTTGAGGGATTGCCACAAGGAGTGCATGCATGAATCTTTTTAGGGACTTGAGGTTGTAAAGAAAGCTCAGGAAGGGTAGCGTCTCTGAATACTTAAAAGGGAGATAAGGGTCGAGGCCATCCAACAGAGGTAAGGTTCAGGAGGGAGAACGTTGAGTTGTCTCATAGAAGCCATTGGGAAAGAAATTGAATGGACAGAATTCTCCGTGGAGAAGTACCAAAGATCCGAGAGCCATTAGATCTTGCAGAGGAGCATGGGGAGTTACGGTGAGTGTTTTTCTAAAACATAATCTCAGGAGAAATAGGGCATTAGATCCAATCCAATGAGAGTCGTCGGATCTCTCGAGAACTTTCATTTCGGAGTTCAGTGGTTTAAAGGGAAAAGAATTCATGTCATAGATAGAGGACAGCAAAGCAGACAGGTGGCGTATTTGCTGCCAGACAAAGTCAAACCTTTGTTTATTGTTTTCAGGGTTTCATAGGTTGGAAAGCCGGGAGCCTTGCATCAGAATTCACGAAGTCACGAAGTGCGAAGTCCCAAAGCGGCGAAAAGTTTTGTTGTGGGACCAGTCTTTGTTGAACATATCAGAGTTCGACATTTTGGCACTTTCGCAGACAAGAGGCAGGGGTCTTTGTTATGAGATTCCTGAAATCGTGAAACACAATATAACCATGGAGAAAGGTGCGATAAAGATTTCGGTGAATCAACATTTTGGGTTTCGACAGTTGAAGGGTCAAGAAACTCAGCAACAGGAGTCGTGAAGTTGTGAAATCCAAAGTTCCAAAATTAAAAGGCACGATCATATTGTTTGGTCAGGAGATTTTGAGTTGGTGTTTGGTGTTTGTTCATGCGGTCTCAATTCATAAGGACCTGTGGAAAAAGACTGTTGTATATGGGATTCCCCGAGGAGGAACCAAAGAGTCAATTCAGACTCAAAGGGAAGATTAAGAGCGATCCTGCGTGGACCTCGTACCGAGGGCTCGAGGGTCTACGTCAATTGTGGTATCAGAGCTTGACTCTGTTTTTATATTTCAGGCAGAGAAAGTGAGAAGGAAAGAGGAATACTCTGGTACACATCAATTGTGGTATCAGAAGCATAGAACAATTTCTTTGCTTTTTGTAGCAGAGAAAAGAGAAATTTCTTAGCCATGCCACCGAGAAGAAGAGATAGGCCAATGCCTGATCCAGCAATGGAAAGAGAAATGTGCGAACTACATGTTAGGCTTGATGCCATGGAGACAGCACAGAGGCGCACAATCGACGCTGGAGATATCAGCAAGGCTGAAAGTGAAAATGAAGTTGGACATGAAGAAGCAGTTGTAGCCGAAGATACTGCGGATGAACGCCTATTCAGGGAAGTTGCGAGGATAGGTGCCAGGGCAAAAATGGAGATTCCCATGTATGAGGGGAACCTGGATGTTGAAGATCTTCTAGACTGGATTAGAGCTCTGGATAAATATTTTGACTATGAGGACGTCGAGGAAGAAAAGAAGGTCAAACATGTTGTCACAAGACTTAAAGGACATGCAACATTATGGTGAGATGAACTGCAAGCTGATAGACGCTGCAAAGGCAAGAAGAAAATTAGGAGTTGGGATAGAATGGTTGCGAAAATGAAAGCCAAATTCATACCCAAGGATTATCAAATCACTCTGTTTCGGAGGATGCAGAATTTGAGATAGAAGCTGATGTCAGTGAAAGAATACACTGAAGAGTTCTACAAGATAAACATCATAGCAGGTCATCGGGAAAGTGATGATGAAAAGGTTTCCAGATATATGAATGGTCTAAGATATGACATTCAGGATGAGAAGATCATGATGGTCCTTTGGAGTGTAGAGGATGCTTATCAGATGGCTCTGAAAACTGAAGAGAAGCTAAGCCGAAAGCAAGGTCAAAGAAGTTGAGGCAGAAGTCAAGCCAGAGGCAAAACAATTTCCCAAGACAGAACTCAGAGACCTCAAGAAGAGGGGAAGAAACCTCAAACTCAACTTGAGAGAGGAGGAATCTCACAGAGAGGACAGTATGATGATAGAAATACTTTTCCTCAAACTAGAGGAAGAGGCAGAGGTGGAGAAATAAAATGCTTTACCTGTGGGAAAAATGGACACAAATCCTATGAATGTCGAGATAGAAAGAAAGAAGGAGGTGAAACTCACATTGCCGAAGCATAAGGACGGAATGTTGAGGCAGAATATGTTGAGGGTAGAAGATCATTGATGATGAGAAAAATTCTCTTAATGCCAGAGAAGGAGGCAAAGAACCCAGCCCAAAGAAATAGACATTTTCGGACTGCTTGCAAGACCAAAGACAGGGTATGCAAAGTCATTATGGACAGTGGTAGAACAGACAATCTCATTTCTACAGAGATGGTAGAAAAGCTGGAGCTGGAGACTATTGAACATCCAATCCCATACAGAGTTTCGTGGTTACAGAAAGGACAACAGGTAAATGTCACTAAACAATGTTTAGTTGAATTTAAAATAGGAGGATATAGGGATGAAATACTATGTGATGTCATTCCCATGGATGTTTGTCATCTATTGTTGGGTAGACCATGGCAATATGATAGGAATGTGATTCATGATGGGAGAAAGAACACATACACCCTGGAGAAGAATGGGAGAACTCACATGTTGCTGCTGATTAAGGATAAAGAAACAAAACCAGAAGTGAGCAACACTGTACTTCTCATGAGTGGGAAGGAAATTCTTAAGGAGGTTAAGAAGAAGGAAGATACACAATTCATCATGGTGAGGGAGCCTAGAATTATTTTAACCAGTACAAGAGTGGATGATTTACCAGAGGAAATCCAGAAGTTGCTGGAAGAGTTTGTTGATATAGTAGTGGACAAACTACCTTGTTCGTTGCCACCGATCAGAAGTATAAGTCATCACATCGATCTTATACCTAGAGCCAGTTTACCAAACAAAGAAGCGTACAGGTTGATGCTGCAAGAGAATGAAGAAGTCAAGAGACAGGTCCAGGATTTAATGGAAAAAGGATTGATTCAAGAGAGCTTGAGTCCATGTGTTGTTCCAACAGTACTCAGCCCAAAGAAAGATGGAGGCTAGAGGATGTGTACAGACTTGAGGGAAATCAACAAGATTACCATTAGATATAGATTTCCTTTGCCAAGGATGGATGATTTGATGGATTGCTTGAGTGGAGCAAAAAAAATTTCAAAGATTGATTCGAAAAGCAGTTATCATCAAATTCGGATGAGAGAAGGTGATGAATGGAGGACAACCTTCAAGAAAAATGAAGGGTTGTATGAATGGCTTGTTATGCCATTTGGCTTAACAAATTTGCCTAGTACTTTCATGAGGTTGATGAATGAAGTCTTGAAGGAATTCATCAAGAAATTCATCATTGTATATCTTGACGATATATTGACTTTCAACAAGATAGAAACAGAGCACTTGAAGCATTTGGCTACAGTGATGAGAAGACTACAGCAAGAGAAGTTGTTGATTAACGTAAAGAAATTGTCATTTATGAGGACATAACTCATTTATTTGGGTTTTGTTATCTCTGCAAATGAGCTGAAGATGGATACGGAAAAGGTGAATGCAATTAAGAATTGGCCATCGCAGAAAAATGTGTTTGAAGTTTGAAGCTTCCATGGTTTAGCTAGTTTCTACAGGAAATTCATTCGAAATTTCAGTGGGATTAGTGCACCGATGATGGACACGGTAAAGAAAAGACATAAATATTTTCATTGGACAGAGGAAGCAGAGAAAAGTTTCAATCTGTTGAAAAGGAAGATTACTGAACAACCAATTCTGGTGTTGCCAGATTTCAGTAAGACATTTCAGGTCAAGTGTGACGCTAGTGGATTTGCAATTGGAGTGGTCTTGAGCCAAGATGACAGGTCGGTCGCATACTTCAGTGAAAAACTGAATAAAGCAAAGATTAAATATTCAACATATGACAAGGAATTCTATGCAGTCATACAAGCGCTGAAGAAATGGAGACATTATTTGGTTCCTAAAGAGTTTGTTTTGTACAACGATAATCACACTTTTCAATTCGTGACTCAACAGGAAAAGTTGAACCAAAAGCATGCAAAATGGGTTGAATACATGCAGGATTTTACTTTTGTAATTAAACATATTTCTGAAACTGCTAGCAAAGTTGTTGATGCTTTGAGAAGGAAATGTTTTCTGATGCAGGAATTCAGAGTCAAAACTTTGGGTTTTGATAACCTCAAAGAAATGTACAAAGATGATCCATATTTTAAAGGGGCGTATGAGGCATCTAAGAATCCAATTCTCAGGGACAGAAGCCAGTGGACCGAATATATGATCCAGGATGGATTATTATTGAGGGGCAATCAATTATGTATTCCAAAATACTCCATGAGGGGGAATCTGTTGAAAGAAAAACATAGTGGAGGATTGGTCAGACATTTCGGTCATGAAAAAATGTTCTCGAAATTAAATTGCTCATATTTTTGGCCAGGAATGAGGACATATGTCAAAATATTTGTGTACAGATGTAGAATTTGTCAGCACACGAAATGAAAAATGTAGAACACAGGGTTATACAAGCCATTACCCATACCTGAGAGGCCGTGGGATGCAGTGAGCATGGATTTTATATTGGGGCTGCCAAGAATGCAAAGAGGATTTGATTCAATCTTTGTGGTGGTAGACATATTTTCAAAGATGGCACATTTTATACCATACCAGAAAACCAACGATGCAACTCATATTACGAACCTGTTTTTCAAGGAAGTTGTCAGACTTCACGGCTTACCAAGAAGTATACTTTCAGATCGAGACACCAAGTTCGTGGGACATTTCTGGAGGACTTTATGGAAGAAGCTGGGGACAAATTTGTCATTTAGCTCAACTTTTCATCCTCAGACAGATGGGCAAATAGAATTTGTGAACAGGATCTCGGAAGATTTGTTAAGGAGCATAGTGACTGAACACCACAGTCAGTGGGACCACATTCTGCCATAGGTGGAATTTTCTTACAATGATTCACTCAACAGAAGCACAGGGCAGAGTCCATTCCAAATTGTATATGGAATGTGGCCAAGGGGAGTTTTTGAATTGAAGGATTCAGAACAAAATGAAACTAGAAGTGCTAGTGCAAAGGATTTTGCAGAAGCAATGAAGGAACTTCACAGCCAAGTGAGGGAACGTTTGCGAAATTTGAGTCATAAGTATAAATGCAAAGTAGATCAACACAGGTGAGAACTTCAGTTTGAATTTGGTGATCTGATTCTTGCACATCTGAGGAAAGAAAGGTTCCCAAGGGGAACATATAATAAACTGAAAATGAAAAATATTGGACCATGCAAGGTCGTGAAAAAATTTGGGGCAAACGGTTATGAGATTGAATTACCCGATGGGATCGGAATTTCATTGATATTCAATGTTGCAGATTTGTACCCTTATAGAGCTAAAGAAGCAAGAGTAGACAATGAAAAGATAAAGGTTCAGTGGAATAAACAAATGCCTTTTGCTGAAAACCCACAGATGGAAAGTATACTTGACAAGAGAATCAACAAGAGGACCAGGAGAAAAGAGTATTTTGAATACTTGGTCAAATGGAAGGGACACCCAGTTGAAGATGCCAGCTGGGAGAATGAAGCAGAGATTCAGAAGCATGGACAGACAATGAAATAACTCATGAACAAGAGTCCATGAAAATTTTCAAGCGAGGGAGTATGATGCAGGAGCATCACCAGCAGTAAGCGAGCATGGAGGTGGAAGACAACTGGGATGAGCGCAACACATTTTTGCACATGTTGAATTTTTTTTGAAATATTAAGAAGCGGATATAAATGTGATAGCTGGGAAAGTGTACTTACATTTATGTAAAAATATTGTAAACAGATCATGAGCGATTCTTTCTCATCTGTAGTAGGTAGAGGCATTTAAGCATAGTTAATGAGATTAGGTAGGTTTGAATGAAGATTAGACAGTTTTAGAGTGTAGGAGGGAAAATGACTATAGACACCCTCACCCTTGTATCATTGAAAAAAGATTGTATTATTGAGAATAGAGAGTTGTAGCAGAGAGTTGAGAAGAAGAACTCATGTACAGGAGATTTGAATTAATATATGAAGTTTTGCATCAGACTCATAATGTTGTGATGTTTTTTGTTTGTACATGTTGAATGATTCTGCTTACAGTTGCTTTACTCTCTTTGTTATGCATTTTATTTATATACTGTGTGTGTATGATTTCATGTTAAATGTTTGAAGTCTGAGAGAGAGAGAGAGAGAATGAGTTTCAATTGTTTCTCAACCTGAGTGAGAGAAGATCCTGCAAGGAGTGCAGTGAAAGCATCTGCAAGGAGTGCGTTGACAAGGGTTCAGAGGTTTATCTATGAAAGCTCAGGAGGGATACCGTTGTTCTCATTATAGTAGAAGTGCAACTGAAGCACAGGAGTCGTGCAAGGTGTGTGCAGGCTGGTTGAAAGCTTAGAACTTATCAACCAAGGGGAGAGTTGAAGGACTGTTGTTGCAGAAAAGTGCACAGAGTCGAGAGAATTAAATACCTAGAAGTATTTGAGGGATTGTCGCAAGGAGTGCATGCAGGAGTCTTTTTAGGGACTCAAGGTTGTAAAGAAAGCTCGGGAAGGGTAGCATCTCTGAATACTTCAAAGGGAGACAAGGGTCGAGGCCATCCAACAGAGGTAAGGTCAGGAAGGAGAACATTGAGCTGTCTCATAGAAGCCATTGGGAAATAAATTTAATGGACATAATTCTCCGTGGAGAAGTACCGAAGATACGAGAGCTGTTAGATCTTGCAGAGGAGCAAGGTGAGTTACGGTGAGTGTTTTTCTAAAACATAAGATCGAGAGAAATAGGGCGTTAGATCCAAGCCAACGAGAGTCGTCGGATCTCTTGCGAACTTTCATTTCAGAGTTCGGAGGTTTAAATGGTAGAGAATTTGCATCAGAGATAGAGGACAGCGAAGCAGACAGGTGGCGTATTTGTCACCAGACAAAGTCAAACCTTTGTTGACTATTTTTGGGGTTTCGTAGGTTGGAAATTTGTGAGCCTTGCATCAAAATTTGTGAATTCGCGAAGTGCGAAGTCTCAAAGCAGCAAAAATTTTTGTTGTGGGACCATTCTTTGTTGAACATATCGAAGTTCGGCATTTCGACACTTTTGCGGACAAGAGGAAGGGGCCTTTGTTTCGAGATTCCCAAAATCGCGAAATGTGATATAATCGCGGAAAAAGGTGCGATAAAAATTTTGGTGAATCAGCATTTCAGGTTTCAGTAGTTGAAGGGTCGAGAAACTCAGCAACAGGAGTTGCGAAGTTGCGAAATCCAAAGTTCTGAAATTGCGAAAGGCACGATCATATTGTTTGGTCAGGAGATTTTGAGTTGGTGTCTAGTTTTTGTTCATGCGGGTTCAATTCATAAGGACATGTGGAAAAACATTGTTGTGTGTGGGATTCCCTGAGGAGGAACCAAAGAGTCAATTCAGACTCAAAGGGAAGATTAAGAGCGATCCTGCGCGGACCTTGTATCGAGGGCTCGGGGGTCTGCATCACATACCCTACCATACCAATTCCAATGCATAGCATACAAGGAAATAGAAAGGAAATGCATACCATTTCCATTTCCATTTCCAATGCATACCATACCATAGCATACCATACCATTTCCAATGCCAATGCATACCATACCATAGCATACCATACCATTTCCAATGCCAATGCATATCATACCATACCATACCATTTCCAATGCATACCTTAAAATGGAAAGGAAATGCATACCATTGTCATTGCCAATGCATACCATACAAGGAAATGGCAAGGCAATGCATACCATACCAATGCATACCATTTCCATTGCCAATGCATACCATACCATAGAATACCATTTCCAATGCATGCCATACCATTTCCATTTCCATTGACAATACCAATGCATACCATACCATACCATACCATTGCCAATGCATATTATACAATGGCAAGGCAATGCATACCATTGCCAATTCAAACCATTTCCATTGTGAATGCATACCATTGCCATTGCCAATGGCAATGCATACCATTCCATACCATACCATAACATTTACAATGCATACCATACAAGGAAATGGCAAGGCAATGCATACCATACCAATGCATACCATTTCCATTGCCAATGCATACCATACCATAGCATACCATTGCCAATGCATACCATACCATTTCCAATGCATACCATACCATTACCATCGCCATTTCCAATGCCAATGCATATTGTATCATACCATACCATACCATACCATTTCCAATGCATACCATACAATGGAAATGAAATTCATACTATTGTCAATGCATACCATTGTCATTTCCAATGCATACCATACCATACCATACCATTTCCAATGCATACCATACAAGGAAATGGAAAGGCAATGCATACCATACCAATGCATACCATTTCCATTGCCATTGCCAATGCATACCATACCATTTCCATTTCCATTGTCAATTCCAATGCATACCATACCATACCATTGCCAATTCATACTATAGAATGTCAAGGCAATGCATACCATACCAATTCCATAACATACCATACCATTTCCATTTCCATTTCCAATGCCAATGCATACCATACCATTGGATACCATAGCATACCATTTCCATTGCCAATGGATACCATACCATAGCATACCATTGCCAATGCATAGCATACCATTTCCATTTTCATTTCCAAAGCCAGGGCATACCATACCATACCATACCATACCATACCATTGCCAATGCATACCATACAATGGCAAGACAATGCATACCATTTACATTGCCAATTCATATCATACCATACCATACCATACCATTTCCAATGCATACCATACAAGGCAATGGCAAGGCAATGCATACCATTTCCATTTCCATTGACAATGCATACCATACCATACCATACAATTTCCAATCCATACCATATCATTTCCATTGCCATTTCCAATGCCAATGCATACCATACCATACCATTGCCAATGCATACCATGCAAGGCAATGTCAAGGCAATCCATACCATTGTAATGGAAAGACAATGCATACCATTGCCACTGCCAATGCATGCCATTTCCAATGCATACCATTTCCATTTCCATTTCTAATGCATACCATACCATAGCATACCATTGCCAATGAGCACCATACCATTTCTATTGCCAATGCATTTGGTACCATACCATACCATTGTGAATGCATACCATACAATGGAAAGGAAATGCATACCATTTCCAATTCATACCATACCATAACATACCATACCATTGCCAATGCATACCATACAAGGAAATGGAAATACAATGCATACCATGCCAATGCACACCATTGCCATTCCAAATGCATACCATTGTCATTGCCATTTCCAATGCATAACATACCATAGAATACCATTGCCAATGCATACCATACCATTTTTATTTCCATTGTCAATGCCAATGCATATGATACAATACCATACCATTAATGCATACCATACAATTGAAAGACAATGCATACCATTGCCATTGCCAATGCATACCATACCATACCATTTACAATGCATACCATACAAGGAAATGGCAAGGTAATGCATACCATTTCCATTGCCATTTCCAATGCAGACCATACCATAGCACACAATTTCCAATGCATACCATACCATTGCCAATGCATACCATACCATTTCCATTTCCATTACCAATGCCAATGCATACCATACCATACTATTTCCAATGCATACCATACCATACCATACCATTACAATGCATACCATACAAGACAATGACAAGGAAATGCATACCATTTCCATTGTCATTGACAATGCATGCCATACCATAGCATACCATTTCCAATGTATACCATACCATACCATTGTTTGATGTCTTGAATATTCTAGGGTTGTTATGTTTCATCTTGCATTTCAACAAGCATTTGTTATCTAAACCCTAGTTTATGCTTGCATTTTTAGCCCCCTTTCATTTAATTATTACTTGTCTTAAGGGTTGTTTTATTTATCCTGTTCTAACTTAGTTAATATAATTTATTGTCTTGGTGATGAATGGAAATGTTATGTCACGACAATGGAAAGTTATATTTATTGTTATATAGGTTAAAATGGGAAACTACATGACAAGGCATGGGAAGCTACATGACAATGGCATGGCATGGCTTGGAAAGGCATGGAAATGACATGGCATGGAAATGGAATCCCATGGCATGTCTTATCAAGGCATAGCATTGGCATGGAAATGGCATGATATGGAAAGGCATGGAAATGGCATGATATGTGTAATATACCAGATATAAAAAGTATGCAGAACAGAAATAAAATGCTAGTAATGGCAGTGTTGGAAATTTTTAACAGGTAGTATATGCTTGTCATTGATGGCAAGTACAACAGTGAAGATGATAGGCACACCGAAGACAAAGGTCGAATTAAGCTCAGGAGGAATAACAGTCTTATACGCGAAAGAAGCACAGGAAAGAGAACGAGAACTGTTGAATCTCACTCAGAAATCCCGACAGCTGTTGGATCGGGAGAAGCTGCGCAGATGTTAAGCGCAGGAGTTGGCGTGCAGAAGAAGAAGTGATCTGAGCCGTCAGATTGGAAGCAGACCCCGACAGCCATCAGATCTGCAGAAGCTGGGAGAGGGATAAGCCATCGGAGAATTGGGAATCGAAGTTTCACGAGTCCCGTGAACAATGACAATGAAAACTCTAATTTCACGATATGCGATTTCACGATATGATCGCAGCCGTTAAAGAAAGAATGAGATCTGGACCGTTGATTTCCTTCATCGGAGAATCAGGGATCGCGATTTCAAAATGCAAAGAACACAATGCAACGAAAACCCCGATTTCGCGATATGCGAAATCACGAGTTAATCATAGTCATTGGATAAGAAGTGATCTAGACCGTCGATCCAACTCAGCAGACCACGTCAGCCAGGGACATGTGGCACAACCAGGTAATGACAAGTGTCAGGCAGATTCAACACTTCAGGCACATGTAAGTCATGAATCAAAAGTGACACGTGGCAAGATCTAACACGTGTCAAACCACGTGTGGAATCGTGCGACACGTGGTGAAGATCTAACACGTGTCAAACCACGTGACGTCAGCAGAGGTATCGGCGATCGGGACTTTGAAAGGACAAAGTCACTTGGCATCAAAGTCTCGAAATACTGATGATCGAACCGTCCATCGGAGGGACATGCGCGTCGAAGATCAAGGCACTACCGGCATTTTGTTTATCAGGAAATCGGGGATCCCATTGACGAGTTTTGTGTAATTCAGAATCGCAATCCGCGAAACCCTGATAAGTGGGGAACAGTTGTCAGCACAGCAGAGAAGGAGGACGGAGGCATATGGAGGACAACTGTCAGCGTTACGGAGCATCAGTACTTGGACGATTGAGAATCCCATGGTTGTATGGATGGAGTAAGGCTATGGTCACGGTGTGACGGTCACATTGGCCGGGAGCTAAAGCCAGCATGGCTAGCGCATGGAACCCGCAATATCGGTATCGAGATCTGACTTTGAAATGACAAAGTCATCTAACATCGAAACCTACTGGATATGCTAAATCGTTGAGGGAATTCAGGACCGCCGTAAATCCATAAATGATCAGCACTTTCATTGATTTAAAAAAGCAGCTACCAGATTCATTTTTAATTCTAAATAGTCCGGATTCCGAAAGCAATAAATATAAGACCCTCGACGAAATGCTGAACCGGTTCGACCCAGGGCTTTAAGAAGGGCTCCATGCTCTTCCCACAAAAGGACGCGCGCAGGCTAAGGTGACGGATAGGTTGCAGGTCCTTTGGAGGACGTGGAGGCCATTCCGGTGAGGGATATCCTCGCAGTGCGACTATACCGGTTTGTGTAGGCCGCGATGAAGGGTTTTATACGGAGGAACCCCATCGCGGGCGATATACATTGACAGAGTTCCTACTGTGGGTTTAACAAACACGGTGATACCGACATCATCTCCAGCTTATTGACTTCTTAATGTGTTTAGGAAGCTATGGTAGCTGGCCCTGGTAGTCAGAGATCCTGTGTTCCTCTACGTATAATTTTATTGTCTTAGTTAATTAGATTAAACCGGCCTCATCCAAAGGTGAAAATTAGTGAAACGCGGTCAGCAAAGGACCTCTGAGGATTAAACCCCTGCGAGAAGCATCCTACCGCCAGTAAACCGGCATACCATCAAGGTTGAAGCCCCTTCCGGTGAGTTGATGAAAATAGGCAGGGCGTTTCGTTCTTCCGGTAGAAGCCCGCTGCATCAGTATGAGTCCGCGACTAGTACATTGGTTAAAAATTTTCTTACACTATTGAAGATAGACAATGCAATAGTGTGGTTTTCTCCCTATTTGGGTTTCCAACTTAAATCCTAGTGTTCATGTGCAGTTCATTCATGTGTGTTGATTTATTTTATTATCAAGACCGATTTCATCAAGCATCAACAAGACATCCGACACGAAGAAATTCATAATAAGAGAGCTCGACGCACTCCGCCGTAAGAATACAACAACCGATCTCAGTAGCCAAGGCTCGAAAGAAAAGAGAAAATCCCATTGATAGCTCAAATACCCATTCACCCTCCTTCGCGATTTCTCAACAATTGCACGAGTCTGTCCCTTCCGAAAAGGCTCAACCACTAGAAGGAAGATCAATCAAAATGAGTAATCAAGACGGATTAGCATCTATCGGGACTCCACTCTTCAATGGAAAAAGATTAATCTTTTGGAAAACAAGGATCAGATCTTATCTCAGTCTCTAGGAGCAGATGTACGGGCTATTGTTGAAGGAGGACATCAATACCCATCTGCAGTACCAAAAGATCCAACAGAAAGAAAAACCCACGAAACAAATGCAAAAGTAGCAATGCCTCGTTAGGATGTCTTTAATCAATCGTACCTATTTCAAAGTCATGTAGTCAACACGGAGTAAAGGACATTATACAATGTAATATCATTCTCGAAAGTTACGAAGGTGATGCAAAAGGTAAAGTGCTAAACCGCAAACTCTCATAATTCAATATGAGAATCTTAAATGAATAATGAGGAAAGCATTACAAATTTATTTTTACGTCTTACGACATTGTAAATCGCATGAGAAATCTAGGAGAAATAATAACCGATTCTACATTGGTTGAAAAAGTTTTAAGATCTCTAACCTATAGTACCAGAGCTCGCACGCCTTTGAAGAAAAGCAAGGATCTTCAAATCTCATGGTACAACCATGGCATAAATTAACGCTTAAAAAACGAGGAAGAGGAGGACCAATCAAGTCAAAGATGCGCCTTTAGAACTTCTACAAAAGAAATGGAAGTACAAATAACAGAAGGGTCAGGATATATCTTAGAGGAAGATGAGATAAACTTCGTGAAGAAACTTCCTAAAATTGGGATAGGACGGTTAAGAGGTAAGCTTACTTTCAAATTCTTTGAGTGTGGAAGAGTTGGTAATTATGCCATGTCCTATAAAGAAATACACATAAAAAAGGGAAGAAGCAAGAAGAAGGAATAAGAATCATTTAGGTCTAAACAGAGTTTCTAAACTCAAGGAAAATAGTGATACACTGATAGTGAGGAAGAATGTGACCAAGACCTTAGACTTCTCATAGAACTTGAAAAAAGGATCCAGAGAAGAAAGAGATACTTTTGAGGATGCTCTAGCGACGTTGATTTCTCTTGATGAAAACAATAAACTCAAAATCATTAGAAGAGAGTAAAATCAATATAGAAACTATGAAAAATCAGCTTGAAGGAAAGGAGAAACATAATGAGAAACGAGCGCAGTCTAAGAAAATAACTTGAGAAAGTAAAGACTCGAATCTTAGATTTGCTAAAGGGTCTGAAACCCCGATGAAATTATCAAGGTACAATGTTCTCCCCTCATAAAGACAGGCCTTGGATACACTGGAGAATCTTCTCAGCCTTCAACACCAAATTATCTAAAAGCAATTACAACGAGTTTACAAGATGCTGCCACTCAACAAGGGAATAAGGAATCTTTATAGGTAAGGCATGATCATCTCAACTCAAAAACCACAAACAAGAGAATGCCTTTCAAGGAAACTCCAACCAACAAGTAAATTCATATAGAAGAGTCTATGATCGCAAAAAATTTCTTCTTCAAAGGACTATGCTTCACATGTCACAATTTTAGTCATAAAGTTGCTCAATGTGTTGCATATAAACCATCATGACAAGAGATTCAAGAAAGAAAAGGATTGAGTTGGAAACAAAGAAGAATTTATAACAACTTTTCTCCTCTTCAAAAATGAAGTTGAATGTGCTTTATTGCAATAACTTGGCCATGAAGAACTTGAATGCAGGAGCAAAATTCAGCCAAAAAGACATATTCCTCCAAGCTCCAAACCATGGAAAAAGAAAGAACTACAAGTTGAAATTGTGGTATAGCTTTATTTGGAGAAAATGAAGAAAACCAATGGTACATTGACAAGGGATGTTCAAAACACATGAGACAAAAAGACAAAGACAAACTTCTGCATATAGTACTCTAGAAAGGAAAGAAGGTTACATTTGGAAATGATAATCCTGCAGTTATTAAGGGAAAAGGGTCCGGCTTTCTAAAAGAAAATGTGAAAGTTGATGAAGTCATGTATGTGGATGGATTAAAGCATAACTTGTTAAGCATAAGTCAAATGTGTGATCAAGGAACTGTTGTCTTTATCAAAAAGAATGTGTGTGGTACGTGATCTTGATACAGGGAAAGCTATTATAAGAGAAAAAAGAACTCCTAACAACCTACATATATTAAAGAACAACAAAGAACAATGTTACTTGAGTAAATCTTCAAAAAATTGGCTATGGCATAGAATATTGGGGCATCCGAGCTTCTCTCAAATCAACAAAATAAGCAGATTTAAAGCTGTTCGCGATTCTCAAAAGACATTCTTACCCCAGAATATCATATGCAAATCGCGCCAATTCGGCAAGCAAACCAAAGTATAGTTTAAAGCCAAAGAAGGATCATCAAGTAAACCCCTTGAACTCATTCATACCGCATTATTATTATCTTGGACCTATGAGGAAAAGTCACCATGTGGTGAAGAATACTATAACTTATTCATTGATGATTTCTAGAATGTGTTGGATTGGACCGCTTAAACATAAAGATGAAGTATTTGAGAAGTTCCAGATCTCAAAGCACTAGTTGAGAATGAATTAGACCTAAAAATAAAGTGCGTCTCGTGATCTGATCGTAGGAGGAGAATATTATCCAATGAATTCATTGAATTTTGTGAACAACATGGCGCTAAAAGACAGCTTTTTTGTAAAGCAAAGCACTCCACAACAAAATGGTGTTGCAGAAAGAATGAATAGAACATTTCAACAAATGGCTAGAGCTATGTCATTTAGATCCTGAACACCGATACATTTTGGGGAGAAGCGCACATACGTTAAAGAAATATTCTCAATAAAGCACATGTTCGTAACACCGATAAACCCTTGAACTATGGTATGGAAAAACCCCCACTATAAAACATTTTAGAGCTTTGGAAGAAAAATGCTTTATCAAGAATAATGATGAAAAAACTTGGCAAATTTGAAACAAGAGAAGATGAAGGATTATTTCTTGGTTACTCCTCTAGAGTAAAGCATATAAATGTTACAATAAAAGGCTGAAGATTGCTTTGAATGTATTGATGTTGTTATTAATGATCTCCTGCAGCTCCAAGAGAAGAAAAGCACCAAACAACCTGTCGAGGAAGAAGAAAACAAACAACAACTGGCCGAGGAAGATTATGACATACATCATTCTACATCCAATAGGAATGATATAGACAAGGGAACCCAATTAAGAATCCGAAGAGGATTTATCCGAAAAGGCTCCATCCGCGTGATATGTTCAAAAGAATCATCCGAATCTCAAATTTTGGGAGAAAAAGGATCAAGTGTACAAACAAGAAGGACTCTTGTAGGATCTTCCAATGATTCGCATTTCTATCCATTGTTGAACCTCACAATGTCAATCAAGATAGCAAAGATGAATGTGTTGATTGCCATGAATGAAGAACTTGATCAAATCAAAAGAATCACACTTTAGAATTAGTACCAAGACCCCATGACAAAAATGTCATTGGAACTAAAATGGATATTCAAAAACAAGCTAAATGAGAATGGGGACGCTATAAGAAATAAAGCCAGACTGGTATGCAAGGGGTATGATCAGCAAGAAGGAATAGACTTTGAAGAAACTTTTTCTCCTGTAGCTAGACTTGAAGTCATAAGAATGTTTCTTTCCTTTCAAGCTTCCAACAAATCAAAGTTCATCAAATGGATGTTAACCGCTTTTCTCAATGGTGTTATCGAAGAAGAAGTTTATATAGAACAACCGAAGGATTCATCCTTGGAAATGATGAAAACTTGTTTTGTAGACTTAAAAAGGTTCTATATGGTCTCAAACAAGCTCCAAGGGCATTGTACTCTCGTCTTGACAAATATTTTCATCAACAAGGATTCTCAAAATTATCTACTGATAGCAACTTATACATAAAAACTGAAAATGACAAATTACTAATTGTAGTTGTATATGTTGATGATATCATTTTGAAGTAATGAGAATCCATGAGTCAGAAATTTTCTTCTGATATGCATCAAGAATTTGAAATTTCTTTACTTAAACCAACATTCTTCTAGATTACAAGTGCAACAGCAATGATGGCATTTTCCTATCACAAACAAAATACCCTAAGCAAATCCTCAAGAAGTATGGCATGGAAGATTGCAAACCCGTACACCAATGATAACTCAAGTGTAATCTCGCTCTAATGATGATTCTCCCACCTGCGAATCACCTGCATCACGATCTATGATAGGAAGTCTATTGTATCTCAATGGGACAAGACCAGACATTATGCATGTAGTTGAGATTGTTGGACGATTTCAAGCCAATCCAAGAGAGTCTCACCTTCAAGCAGTGAAAAGAATATTCAAATATCTACAAGAACTCAAGATTTGGACTATGGTATTCAAGGAATGTTGATCTTACTCTCATGCATACACTGATGTAGATTGGGCTTGAAGTGTTGATGATCGCAAAAGCACTAGTGGTGGTGCATTCCTTGACATAACACCTCGGTGCTATATCTTGTTCAAGAAGAAACAAAGTTCCATTGCCTTATCTACGACAGAAGCAGAATACGTTGCTGCAGCATCTTGTTGCACTCAACTCTTTGGATGATGCAAACCCTTCAAGACTTTCAAATCAAATGTTCATTTCCTATCTCTATTATGTGTGACAATACAAGGAAATTAAGATCTCAAAGAATCTCACTATGCATAAGACCAAGCACATTCCCATCAAATATCACTCTACGAGAACAAAGCTTGAGAAAAGGTGAAATTGGAATATATTCCCTCCAAAGAACAAGTTTCTGATATCTTTACCAAACCTCTACCCGGGGAAGCATTCGAATATCCTAATAAAACTCTGGAGTAGTCTCCGCCATGCAGGGATCGCCCACTAAGTACGTGAAACTTCAATTGGTTGTATGGTGTTAATGAGCATCTCTAAATGCTCTGGCTAAGTGGGAGCATTGGCAAAGGGGGAGATGGTACAACATGGTTTCAGGGGGAGCTTGGTATTGTCCACTCTTTGCCATCGATGTCAAAGGGGAGAGAAAAAGACAAGAGGCAGCGTATGCGTATTTCCATCAATGACAAAGGGGAGATTCGGTTGGAAATGCTTACCGTAGGGTATATGATTGTCATTGATGGCGCGACAATGTTAAAGCATGACAGCAAATAACAAAAGACAAAGGTTGAATTAAGCTCAGGAGGAATAGAAGACTTATATGCGCAAGAAGCATACTGTGAAAGAGAACGAACCGTCAGTATCTCTAATTCCTTCCAAATCCCGGTCAGCCTATTGGACGGAGAAGTCACAGATGTTGCTTTCAGAGTTGGCTGCGAAGAAGAAGTGATCCGAGCCGCCGATTGAAGCAAACCCCCATATCCATCGACCTAAGTCAGCGGATAGTTTACTTCCGGAGAATCTGAATCGAAATTTTCACCAGTCCCGGTGAACAATGACAATGAAACCCAATTCTCGCTGACATGTGATTTCACGATACGATCATAGCCGCGGTAAAGCAAGAATGAGATCTGACCATTGATTTTCTTCATCGAATCGGGGATCATGATTTCAAAATGCAAAGAACATACGTAACGGAAACTCCATTTCGCGACATGCTAAAATCAATGAAGTTAATCATGATAGTCGTTGGATAAGAAGTGATTCAGACCGCCGATCCAACCGCCATAATTCACGCCGCCCAAGGACACGCGGCACAACCAAAATGACAAAATGCGTATTCAACACTGCACATGTCACTTAACGGGTGACACGTGGCGGATCTAACATCGCGGTCAAACCACGGTGATCGCCAAGAGAGGCATCGGCGACGGACTTTGAAAGGACAAAGTCACTTGGCATCAAAAGTCTCGAAATACCTAGAGCTTATCGACCGCCCATCGGAGGGATGTGTCGAAGATCAAGGTTTAATCGGCGCTTTGTTCATCGGGAAATCGGGATCCCCTACCGGGACAAGAGTTTTATGCAATTCTAGAATCGCGGATCCGGTGAAAACCCTCGATAAGTGGGGCCAATTGTCGCCACAACAGAGTATAGGAGGACAGGCATAGTGGAGGACAATCCGTCACCGCTATTTGTTAATTCTGCAGACTTGGACGCATTGAGAATCCCGCGGGTTGTATGGATGGAGTAAGGTCATCACAAGCAGGACTTTCTACATTGGTCACGGGAGCTAAAGAGGGCTAGCATTATTGAAATCCGCACAACTTATTGACGGATTCGGACTTGGAATGAATAAAGTCACTGGCCATCAAACCCCGATTTTATGATATGCTAAATTAGAATCTTAGACCGCCGATCCGTAGGTAAATGATCGACCATTGATTTGCGCGGCCAGATTCATTTTAAATTTTAAATAGGGGCCCGATTTCCCCCCCGAGAAATAAATATAAGACCCAACGAGCGTTGAACTGGTAAAGGACCAATGGGTATAAGAAGAGGTCGATGCTCTTCCTACATATGATCTGAAGAACCGAAGCAGGACGGTAAGGACAGTAAGGACGGTGATAGGTTGCAGAGGTCCTTTTGGAGGACACAGAGGCCATTTTCTGGACAGTAGGGATATCTACAGGTTGTTGAGGTCATTTGTGTAGGCTGCATGAAGGGTTTGAGCATGGAGGAACCTCATCATGGAAGTCAGGCGACAGATCTACATTAACAGAGAGATCACGACTGTGGGTTCAACAACCACCCAGAGCGCAACATCATCTCCAGTTTATTGACTTTCTTAATGCGTTTAGGGAAGCTTTGGCAGTCACCGGCATCAGAGATCCGCGGTGTCGGTGAGATAATTTCGCTATTGTCTTAGCCACCAGGATGAAACCGGCCCGATCCGGAAGGTGAAAATTACACGAAACGGGTCGCCAGTGGAGTCTAAGGATTAAACCCCTCGCGAGGAAGCCATCCCACTGGTAAATTGGTGCTATCATCGGGTTGGAAGCCTTCCCTTCCGTGAAAGGCCGGTAAACGAGAAGGTTGTTCTCTCGCAGTAGAAGCCCGTGATACCAGTGGCTGAGTCTCAGACTTGCACATTGTTGTAAAAGTTTTCTTAATAATTATTGAAGACAGAGACAACAGTGTGTGGTTTTCTCCCCGATTTGGGTTTCCACCTTAAACTCCTGGTGTTCATGGGTCTTATTCATGTGTGTTGATTTACTTTGTTATTACTCTAATCGATTTATCGCTAACAAGACATCCGATTAATGAAGAAATTCATATTAAGAAGCCTGATGCACTCTTTGTTTTCGCTAGTGTAAGTATCAATAACTGGTCTCTACAAAGTAGTCTAAGGTTTTCAGTGAAAGAAAGAGAAAATCAATTGATAGCTCAAAACACTGATCCACCCCCTCTCCAAGATTTCTCAACAAAAGTAATAAATGTTAATATAAACTGCATCAATCACCAAAATAGCACTCAAATGATATAAGAATAATAACGTAAATAACACTTTGATTCAAAAAAAAATGTTCACAGGCCTCTTAGAAGGGGAAATCACTTCGAGCAAGGCAGCTCTATTACAATAATATCCAAGCTAGGGTTCTCATACCTCCACCCTATTTATACTAAATATGTCTATCAAAAAGAAGCATCTAGAGGAAGATCCCCAGAAGCCAGCGCTTCTATTAGGTCTTCTTACATCCGCCTTATTCTATTTTATGGAAAGGCCTTATTAATATTGACCTTTATTACATCCGAATATATTTTTCTACCTATGTGTGGGTTAGGACCCTAACAATATGGAAAGGCATGGAAATGGCATGGAAATGACATGTCATGGCATCAATTGGCAAGGCATGGAAATGACATGGCATGGAAAGGTTTGAAAATGGCATGGCACAGAATGACTTGGAAAGGAATGACAATGGCACGACATGGCAATGGAATGGCATCAACATGTTTCTAGGATTGGGTTTGGGAGGGTCCTTTGTCTCCTTGTGTGCTCTAACCGAAAAATTGGGTAAGAATGTGCAATAAACTATCATAGATGGTGAAGGGAAAAGAATAATGGTTTCAAGTCTCCCTGGAGGAATTTTGGTAGCATAAAATTACTTTCTATATTGTGTCATGAAATGTAACCTCAAAACCTTTATTTGTAGGTGAAAAATGATACCCATTCTAATATCTAGTTTCCATGTGAAATCTCTCATTCTATTGATCAAAATCAATAAGTTTAGTGAACATAATGGAAGACTGAATAAATGTTATTAATAATTGATGGGTTTAACAAAATTTACGTATACCCACTACACAATCTAAACAAACATGTGCATTAATGAGTCCTTGACTATTCTTTTTTGGCATTTATGAAGGGTTACACATAAATCAAATGATTTTATATATTTCATTCATAGAAAGAGGGGAATAAAGTGTGTGCCCTAGAAAATAACATTGAGCTGAAATTGTTCGGTGATTTACAATTATGTAGAAGATAAATGAGAAAAATAATTTCTATAATAAATTATTTTAATATGTCATTTTTAAGGTCACAATATTTTCAAGTGACCTCTATTTGAGTGTGGATTGTCATTGGATTTAGATGGATATAATTCAAATGGTATTCCATATTGTTGGTTGTGAGTTAGAGTATGTATATCCACAACATTCATGCAATTAATTCATAAGGAATGATCTATCGATGATGTAGAGATACATGGTTGATTAGCAAGCAATGCTACTTGAGAACCATTAATTGCTTATGGATTTAAAACTTAGAAATATTTTCCACCATAAGCTAATCCTTAATGCGTAATGCAAGTGTTTATAATCACTTTAGAAACAAATCAAGGGATTAATATACATAAAATTCATACATTTTGGAATTCAAACACTTTGAAATTCATAGATTCATAAACATCAAATGTAGAAACAATGAGAATCATAAAAAATGTGCCATGAAATGTATATATATATATACTCAACATCATCTAAATTGTACATTTTTTAGAAAATGGAAACTCATGCCCAATATACAAAGAAACACCAAGTTCCCTAACATATAAAACATCTATATCGTGGCCTAGCTACAAAATGGAAATAGTTGGGCAATCATTGACCATTGCCACCCTTGCCACCCTCAGGAGCATCCTGGAAATCTATCTTTCTTCTCTTGCTCGAGGATGCACCTCGAGAGGTTCTAGGCCTAAGTGTGCTTTGACGCTCTGGAGACTACACAAAGAATAAACAGTGTTATAAGTTTTTTTCATAAATGAATTAATAGACATACAAATTGATACTTTCTAATTTAACCTAAGACAACTCACGACATGTGAAACTGTCAATCGTGAGGGTGTTACCCTCCTTCGCAACCCCAATCTCTCTGCAATGTCACCCTGCATCAGTTACAAGGATCAAGTCAAGAAAATTAAACAAATATACGTTAAAAAAAAATCATGAAACATAAAAAAATATCATCAATGCATTATCGCACCATGAATATCTCAGGCATCGATGGAGGTTCATTGGAAGATGGAGCACTAGGTTGTACAACCTACTTCTAGACAACCTTTATTATGGTAGTCTCTGTCGATGGGGCCGAAAGTGGTGGTGGGGGTGGGTGGTAGACAGGTGGGTTGTGATGGACCCTCATAGGCTATACAAGTGATTCCAACACTCTAGGCCTGGAGAAAGGAAACCTAGAAGCAACGTCGAAGTGCCTAAAGGGTGAAATACTACTATACCTAGAAAATATAATGATGACCTGCATATGAATAAAATTGAACTATTAGTACCAAATAGTAAAATTGAAAAACATAAACACAACTAATTTGAGAATTATACGATATTTAACTTTACAAAATATACCTGTGATGTTGGTGACTTGTCCATCCTAGATGGACAATCCCCGATATCGCGTGGTGCCAAATCCTGTAGAAACAAGAGAACATATAAAAAAATTGAGGATGCCATAAAATAAATAAATGACTATGTTGAATCTATCAAATGTGATGCATACCTGTGTGTATGGTGCACCTAATGAGCATGCTGCCTCTATTGCTGCGTAAGTGGTGGGTCTAGTAATTGATGCATCCATGGTCGTAGAGGGTATGTTGTTGGGACACAACAACAACAAAACAAAATACAATCAAATATCTATATAAATACACAAAATACAAAATAAATATATAAGGATGAAGAACATAAATAGGGTTAAGATACTAACCTCATCCATGAAGCTATGTTGTCCATTGATCTCTATAGGCCCATAACATGTCTTCCCGCAACTTGATCATCTGTGAGGTTCACTAATCCAGGTGGATATCGATGGCCACCCACCTATTCCAACTAGCTCAAAGCAATTTTATGGAAATCTACAATTTTTAGCAGTTTGTCTGGTCCTAAACTTCTGGGGAAATTTTGAGGGCCTAAACAATGTAATTTCACTATCAGGAACCTCAATGATAGTTTACGGATCTATCTGATCCCCCAAAATGAATATCCTCATTGATACCTTTACAACAAGCTATCGTGCACCCCAAACAAAGATCATATGCAAACGTTAGGCCCCTGGAAGTTGATACACCAAACTACCCAAAACGAGGTCCAAAAAATCGTTGGATTTTCATCTTTAGGGGTTAGGGTTTTGTATTTTCTTTATGTTAAAAATGGATTTGTATCCTCATTGTAACAATTATCTTCTTGCGAATGAGCGTAGCCATCACATCTCTTCTTATAGATAAGTTTCCACCATTCTAGAGAGTCTTCCACTCTGCATAGGTACATCCAAACCAAAATGGATTTCCTATATATCTCATCATTGGGAGTTGCCTGTCAATATGCTGTCAAAATCGAACAAAAATTTAGGCACCAAAACAAATGGGAGTTCGGGTCTATAAATCCGCAACAACCAAAGTATGGTAAATATGGCCCTAACAACTAGCCTCCAAAAACCCAGTCCAAGCCACATGAAAAGAAGGGTAACAGATATACGAAGGACAATGGAAAGTGGTGTCTGATATCAAAGAAAAGGAGTTGAACCCTGATTCAAAAAATAATGGGAGAACAAAGATCATTGACACAGACCCCATTGCTACTGTCGTGACTACAACAATTAAACCAGAAGAACCAATAGATCCTGAAGAGGGGGAGTGCCTTTTTCATGCATAGATGTGGGTGAAGGGGACCCCGTTGCATTTTATTGTTGATAGTAGAAGCTAGACCAACCTCATCTCAGTAGAGGTCATCAAACAGTTGGGATTATTAACAACACCTCACCCACAACCATACAACATCAGGTGGCTTCGCTTGGGATGAGATCTCTGTGTCAACCAACATTGTCAATTTTCATACGACATCCAGCCCTTCAAGGATGAGGTATTATGTGATGTTTCCCCGCTAGATGTTTGTGATGTTCTTTTGGGCCAACCATATATGTGGAAGCGCCATGATATTTATGAGTCTCAACCCCGTAGTGACATTATTACTCTGGGGGGTCATCTATACAGGATACCAGAGGTAGTTACGGCTATGGTCCCACCAAAACAGTGTTGCAGGGTAATCTCTCATACTGTAAAATTCATCCTCTTCACAATATGTTCAAAAGATGAGTAGAAGGACACTGCAACCACTGCAGCCTTGGCCCAAGACCTTTCTTTCCAACAAAAGTAGGTTGCAGAAGAGAAAGAAGATATTGTTTCTTCACCTACAATGGTACCTACAAGCTGCCCAAACAAGCCAAGATACAACAAGTTGGTTGAATAGAGTCAACCCCTCCAACAACATGTTCTTGACAGTCTTCAACAAGGTAAGCAACGTAACTTCTCCAACAAGGCAAGCAAATCACCAAGATTCAGATTCAACAAACACTTTCCCCTCTCCCCTGGGAACTCAACGCAATGGAGACCATTTCTTCCTAAGGATGGAGGATTGATCGAGGTGGATATTGGTGGCCAACCCCCTATTCCAACTGGCTCAAAACAGTTTTATGGAAATTTACTATTTTTAGCAGTTTGTCAGGTCTTAAACTTATGGGGCCATTTTTAGGGCCTAAACGACGTATTTTCACGGTCAGACACCTCATTGATAGCCAAAGTCTCTCATTGAGCCACACAAATGAATCTCCTCATAGATACCCTTACAATGAGCTATAATGCACCCCAAACGAAGATTGTATGCCAAGGTTATTCCCCTGGGAAGTTGATACACCAAACTACCCAAAATGAGGTCCACAAAACTATTGGCTTTTGATCTTCCGGGGTTAGGGTTTTGGATTTTATTTATGTTAAAAAGGCCTCTGGAGTCTCATTTTAACAATGATATTATTGCGAATGAGCATAGCCATCACATCTCTTATTAGAGATAAGATGCCACCATTATAGCGAGTCTTTCACATTGTATTTCTACAGTTTTGTACATTTCACTCATTAATACAAATTGTGTGTTACTGTATCTCTGTGTTTATGGTTATATCTCTGATATATCTTTGTTATATTATTAGATATCTGATATATCTATGTATGTTTCTTTATTATATCTCCTCTCTCCTTTCATGCCGAAAATAATCTTGATCATTCGCATGGACGACTGCTATGCCCATGTGTCCTCTCCTCATTGTACTTTCTTCTGCATTCTGATGCTCCAAATCCTCTATCAATGTCACTAGCAGGAACCTCCTGCCGATATAGTGCAACAAAGTTACTGTGTTACAGTAGGCTAGGAGTCAATGAGGAGATGGCTAGTTGTACCTGTTTCAAGTTATCTGCAACAGGAAGATGTTGTGTAGGGGGGTCAGGCCTTCGCCTGGGGGGGGACGGGCACCTAAATCAGGGTTGTGCCTGGGATGATATCGATCCTGTGCATACCCTCGACCCACCCCATGGAAGTCACCAATGTCAAATTAGTTGACATGCTTACCCATAATAAAATCAATCCATAATTTCCTTAGAAAATATAAGGGCATATCCATGTTATTTCAGGGAGGTTTATCAAAAACCATGCACCACCTATCCATCCAATTTTGAATAATTTGGGGATGGATGCACCAATCAATGGAGATGTGATGCACCATGTACCACCTAAATTTTATTTTTGAAATGTTTCCTTGCTTTTGTTTGGTTACAAAGGAAACTTGGCACTAAACTCAATGCTAAAGTTAGCATTGTAGTCGATTTTATACCTATTTCTATTCATGCCGTGTCTAGTGTCACCTCATGAAATAAGGCCTACTTTAATGCAATCTCATGAAATAGCTCCATTTTTTCATAAAATCTACCAAACAACGTCGTTAAAAAGTAATTGGAAGTGAAAAAGGAAGGAAATAAGATGCTAATGAATGCACAACCTTGTCCACCCCCATCCATGTAGCTTTTGAGGTCATATGAAGTGCTAGTTATGCATGGTATCTTGAAAAATGTGGTCATATGCTTTGTCCAATCATTGGTTTTTTTGTTGGATGCATTGTAATATAGATGGAAGTACAATGTTTTTAGATGGATATGAGAGACATCTAGTCAAGTATTTCACACACAACAACAAGGGATTCATTATCCACACTTATGGAGTTTCCCTCTATCAATCTCTCCCTGCTAAATTCATTAGTCTTCACATATAACATGTTATGGTTGTAGCCATGGAAACCATTTCTGAGGCATTTAAAACATGGTAGTAGGCATAGTAAATCAGGTAGTGTTTTCACTATTCAAGGCATCCAACGTGAAAGTATTATTGTGATCTCTTTGACTATATTGAACACAATGCATCTGCATCTTTCTATGTGACAAGAGAATATCTCTATGGTGACGAAGATGTATTTCACAAATTCAAAAGAAAGGCATTGCAGAAAGATGGAGTGCATAATTTAAACTTTGGACATATACTCCATGAATTGCTCCATTAATGAATTGGCCAACTCATTTAAAAACATTATGACGAAACACCTATGTAAATCTAGATACGTGGTTATACTTTCCCGCTATAACTTAAATAAACCCACAATTACAGGCTCTAATTTTTTACATGTTAGGGTGGCCAGTGCATCTTTCGAAACAATCTCCAATTCAATCCCTCCTCTTAAAATACTTATATAAAAAAATGTTAAATTTCGTATACACGTGATTCCCTAAATAACAAAACCTATTAAGATTTCACTTAACTAAACCTATCCAAAAACAAAAAAACATCCCAACCAAGAAACTAATTTTATAATAAACAATTACAACATATATCTTTACCAAAAAAAAAATTATCACAACTATTTCACAATAAAATCCAATGGAAGTATTTTTCCCAATGGTACTCAAGTCTAACTTTTATTATGCCTTTATTATGCCTTCTGACCTTCAAAAAAACGTCTATAACAAAGTTTCCTCATACATACCACCATTAGATTCCCACTTATAGTGGTTGGGAGGTGAGAGACTCCAAAAAGTTTAATTGGTTTACTCAGAATATTACAATAAGTGTATATGATAATTATTTAAAAGTAACTCTTAATTTTAAACATAGGAGAATAAGAGAATATGTTGGACAAAAGTGGGATGTTAAATTGTAACTTTGAGTAGTATTTGGTTTCATGAGATAATGGCTTTCTTGTAAGTATTATGTAGACTAAAACTATTTTTGGTTTTGGAGTATAATCTAAAATTGTTTTTAATTGGCTAAGAGATGCATGTCTTTCTTATAGGTAAGGTAACAGGTTAATGTGATCTAAAATTGTTTCTAATTGGCTAAGAGATGCATGTCTTTCTTATAGGTAAGAAAATAGGTTAATGACCCAAGACCCAAAAGCATATGGGAAAATTGGAAATCTACCCCTTTATAAACTACATACAAATTATTATTTTATGTGATTAGGTTTTGTTCTCATGAAATGATGTTATTACATGTTAAAGTTTTGAAATTGTATCAACAAAGACTAAATTGATAATTTTAAATATTATAAATTTTTTATTGTTTTAAAAAATACTAAATTAATAATTTAAAATATTGTAATTTTTTTATTGTTTTAAAAAAATAAATAGAACTAAAAATTATTTTAAGTGATTAGGTTTTGTTCTCATGAAATGATGTTATTACATGTTAAAGTTTTGAAATTGTATCAACAAAGACTAAATTGATAATTTTAAATATTATAAATTTTTATTGTTTTAAAAAATAATTAAATTAATAATTTAAAATATTGTAATTCTTTTTTTTATTGTTTTAAAAAAAATAAATAGAACTTAAAGTAATGTAGAACTGCTTCTAAAAGAGTAGTTGTTAATTAATCTAAAAATGCTTGTTATTAATTAATTTATAAGTTTGTAGTGGTCACAACTACCAATGGAATTTGACAAATTGTTCAGCATAGACAATTTACAAGTCAAATACCTCCAAAGCAAAGGTAAAGGCAGCATCATAGTGCTTTAAAATCAATTTCAAATTCCCACCTGGTCACAATTATATAGCAAGGAAAACATAATAATTCATACTTCGTTGGAAACAATGATTCCATGGAGCACCACCAAAATGGAATCTGTAAAGAGGGAGTAGTGGACCAAGAAGATGCCACAGTCTTATCAGAAAGCTTTGTTTTGTTGCACCAAACAAGTAACACCTATTACACTGTCTGTTCCATCCATGACTATTTAGGAGGAGAGGATATGTACTAGTATTTTGTTCAGCATGTAGGAAACATCAAACTTTGTACTGAGGATCAACGTGCAGGAAACATCAGTGTGTGCACATGCTATACATGTCAGTTGGATTAAACGTTGAAAAAATCCAGTGGCTTATTAAAAGGTGCAGACTATACTTTCAACCTTTTTAATTTTTCCGCAATTATCATTGAAATCGGTAAACACAATTGTTTTATTTTTGGGTTTGTTTTCATTTTCTTCATTTTTCCCTCTCTATTTTTTTTTATCTATTTTCCCTATATTTTGGCTTGTTTTTCTTTCGTTTCTTATATATTATTTCATTTACAACAACATTGACTTTTGGACCATGCTTTAAAAATGTTGCAACTTTAAGCTCGAAAAAACGGGCTACCACTAATAACACCTTTTTTCGATTTGGGGGTTGATTTTAAAATTTTGGTTGCAAAGGTATCAGTTGTCAAGGCCGTGGATTTCCAATAATTTGCAATTTTAACCCCCCAAAAAAGTGACTGCTACTGAAAGAACCACTTTCTTTATTTTGTGGTTAACTTTAAGGTTTTGGTTGCAATGGTATGGTTAAGGCCGTGGTTTTAAATAAGTTGTAATTATGACCTCGAAAGAAAATGATTCTATTGTAGGTGTCACTTTTCAATTTGAGGATTGATTTTAATGTTTTGTTGGAAATATTACAATGTTGTTAATTCCATGGTTGTAAAAGGTGGTAATTTTAATCCCCCGCCAAAATGGGTTCTACGAGTAGCACAACTTTTCTAAGGAGTTGATTTTGGTGTTTTTAACCCAAAAACATGGGTTTTAGAGCTAGAGTTATCATTTTGAGTTGATAGTTGTCGTCAAGTCGATAACTTTCTTATTCATGAGGATTGGGACACGTTGCTTATTTTTAGCTTTTAATCTTTCTCTTGATCTTTCCTAAATTTTATTTTTGAAATGTTTCCTTTCTTTTGTTTGGTTACTTAGGAAACTTTGCGCTAAACCCAATGCTAAAGTTAGAATTGTAGTCGATGTTATACCTAGTTCTATTGGTGCCATGTCTAGTGCGACCTCTTGAAATAAGGCCTACTTTAATGCAATCTCGTGAAATAGCTCCATTTTTTCATAAAATCTACCAAACAAGGTCGTTAAAAAAGTAATTGGAAGCAAAAAGGGAAGGAAAATAAGATGCTAACAATTGCAAAACCTTGTCCACTCCCATCCATGTAGCTTTTGAATTCATACGAAGTGCTAGTTATGCATGGTATCTTGAAAAATGTGGTCATATGCTTTGTCCAATCATTGGTGTTTTTGTTGGATGCATTGTAATATAGATGGAAGTACAAGTTTTTTATATGGATATGAGAGACATCCAGTCAATTATTTCACACAAAAAGACAAGGGATTCATTATACACACTTATGGAGTTTCCCTCTATCAATCTCTCCCTGCTAAATTCATTAGTCTTCACATATAAAAGGTTATGGTTGTATCCATGGAAACCATTTCTGAGGCATTTCAAAGATCGTAGTGGGCACAGTAAATCAGGTAGTGTTTTCACTATTCAAGGCATCCAACGAGAAAACATTATTGTGATCTCTTCCACTGTCTTGAACACAATGCATCTGCATCTTTCTCTGTAACAAGAGAAGATCTCTATGGTGACGAAGATGTATTTCACAAATTGAAAAGGGAGGCATTGTAGAAAGATGGAGTGCATATGTTGAAATTTGGACATATACTCCATGAATTGATCCACTAAAGAATTGGCCAACTCATTTAAAAAAATTAGGACGAAACACCTATGTAGATCTAGATACGTGGTTATACTTCCCCGCTATAACTTAAATAAACCCTACAATTACAGGCTCTAATTTTTTACATGTTAAGGTGGCGAGTGCATCTTTGGCAACAATCTCCAATTCAATCCCTCATCTTAAAATACTTATATAGAAAAGTGCTAAATTTCTTATACATGTCATTACCTAAGTAACAAAACCTATTAAGATTTCACTTAACTCAACCTATCCAAAAACAATGAAGCATCACAACCAATAAACTAATTTTATAATAAACAAGTACAACATGTATTGACTTCACCCCAAATTTTTTATCACAACCATTTCACAATAAAATCCAATGGAAGTATTTTTCCCAATGGTACTCAACTCTAACTTTGATTATGCCTTATGAACTTCAAAAAAAGTATATAACAAAGTTCCCTCATACATACCACCATTAGATTCCCACTTATAGTGGTTGGGAGGTGAGAGACTCCAAACCTTTTAAGGTTTAATTGGTTTAATTAGAATATTACAATAAGTGTATATGATAATTATTTAAAAGTGAATCCTAATTTTAAACAAAAGAGAATAAGAGAATATGTTGGACAAAAGTGAGATGTTAAATTATAACTTTGAGTAGTATTTGGTTTCATGATGGCAATATGAGATAATGGCTTTCTTGTAAGTATTATGTAAACTAAAACCATCTTTTGTTTTGGAGTATGATCTAAAATTGTTTTTAATTGGTTAAAAGATGCATATCTCTCTCATCGATAAAGAAATAGGTTAATGGTCCAAGACCCAAAGGTATATAGGAAAATTGGAAATATACCCCCTTATAAACCACATACAACCAATTATTTTAAGTGGTTATGTTTTGTTCTCATAAAATAATGTTATTACATGTTAAAGTTTTGAAATTATATAAACAAAGACTAAATTAATAATTTTAAATATTGTAAATTTTTTATTGTTTTAAAAAAATAAATAAAACTAAAAAGTAATGTAGAACTTCTTAAACAGTAGTTGTTAATTAATGTAAAAATGCTTGTTATTAATTAATTTATAAGTGTAGTGGTCACAACTACCAATGGAATTTGACAAATTGTTCAGCATAGACAATCTACATGTCAAATACCTCAAAAGCAAACGTAAACGCATCATCATAGTGCTTTAAAATCAATTTCAAATTCCCAGGTGGTCACAATTATATAGCAAGGAAAACAAAATAATTCATACTTCGTTGGAAACAATGATTCCATGGAGCACCACCAAAATGGAATCTGTAAAGAGGGAGTGGTGGACCAAGAAGACGCCACAGTCTTATCAGAAAGATTTGTTTTGTTGCACCAAACAAGTAACACCTATTACACTATCTGTTCCATCCAGGACTATTTAGGAGGAGAGGATCTGTACTAGTATTATGTTCAGCGTGCAGGAAACATCAAACTTTGTACTGAGGTTCAGCGTGCAGGAAACATCAGTGTGTGCACATGCTATACATGTCAGTTGGATTAAACGTTGAAAACATCCAGTGGCTTATTAAAAGGTGCAGGCTATACTTTCAACCTTTTTACTTTTTCCGCAATTATCATTGAAATCGGTAAACACAATTGTTTTATTTTTGGGTTTGTTTTCATTTTCTTCATTTTTCCCTCTCTATTTTTTTTTATCTATTTTCCCTATATTTTGGCTTGTTTTTATTTTGCTTCTTATATATTATTTCATTTACAACAACATTGACTTTTGGACCATGTTTTAAAAATGTTGCAAATTTATGCTCGAAAAAATCGGCTACCACTAATAGCACCTTTTTTCAATTTGGGGGTTGATTTTAAAATTTTGGTTGCAAAGGTATCAGTTGTCAAGGCCGTGGATTTCCAATAATTTGCAATTTTAACCCCCCAAAAAAGTGGTTGCTACTGAAAGAACCACTTTATTTATTTTGGGGTTAATTTTAAGGTTTTGGTTGCAATCGTATGGTTAACGCCGTGGTTTTAAAGAAGTTGTAATTCTGACCTCGAAAGAAAATGCTTCTATTGCAAGTGTCACTTTTCAATTTGAGGATTGATTTTAATGTTTTGTTGGAAATATTACAAGGTTGTTAATTCCATGGTTGCAAAAGGTGGTAATTTTAATCCCCCGCCAAAATAGGTTCTACGACTAGCACAACTTTTCTAAGGAGTTGATTTTGGTGTTTTTAACCCAAAAACATGGGTTTTAGAGCTAGAGTTATCATTTTGAGTTGATAGTTGTCGTCAAATCGATAACTTTCTTTTTCATGAGGATTGGGACACGTTGCTTATTTTTAGCTTTTAATCTTTCTCTTGATCTTTCCTAAAAATTTTTTTTGAAATGTTTCCTTTCTTTTGTTTGGTTACTTAGGAAACGTTGTGCTAAACCCAATGCTAAAGTTAGCATTGTAGTCGATGTTATACCTAGTTCTATTGGTGCCATGTCTAGTGTGGCCTCTTGAAATAAGGCCTACTTTAATGCAATCTTGTGAAATAGCTCCATTTTTTCATAAAATCTACCAAAACAAGTCGTTAAAAAAGTAATTGGAAGAAAAAAGGGAAGGAAAATAAGATGCTAAAAAATGAAAAACCTTGTCCACTCCCATCCATGTAGCTTTTGAAGTCATACGAAGTGCTAGTTATGCATGGTATCTTGAAAAATGTGGTCATATGATTTGTCCAATCATTGGTGTTTTTGTTGGATGCATTGTAATATATATGGAAGTACAAGTTTTTTATATGGATATGAGAGACATCCAGTCAATTATTTCACACAAAAAGACAAGGGATTCATTATCCACACTTATGGAGTTTCCCTCTATCAATCTCTCCCTGCTAAATTCATTATTCTTCACATATAACAGGTTATGGTTATATCCATGGAAACCATTTCTGAGGCATTTAGAAAATTGTAGTAGGCACAGTAAATCAGGTAGTGTTTTCACTATTCAAGGCATCCAACAAGAAAACATTATTGTGATCTCTTCCACTGTCTTGAACACAATGCATCTGCATCTTTCTCTGTAACAAGAGAAGATCTCTATGGTGACAAAGATGTACTGCACAAATTGAAAAGGGAGGCATTGCAGAAAGATGGAGTGCATATGTTGAAATTTGGACATATACTCCATGAATTGCTCCATTAAAGAATTCGCCAACTCATTTAAAAAAATTAGGACGAAACACCTATGTAGATCTAGATACGTGGTTATACTTCCCCGCTATAACTTAAATAAACCCTACAATTACAGGCTCTAATTTTTTACATGTTAGGGTGGCCAGTGCATCTTTGGCAA
>SNQJ01S0016640.1:0-25436 GCA_010110895.2 Picea sitchensis
CATAAGATGTTTTAAGTGCCCCTCTAGTGTCGTTATTGTGATAGCATGGTTCAACGACATTTGCGACACTTGCGACAAGTGAGAGGCATGTGCGACACTTATCCAGTTGAGTGATTTTGAGGTGTAACACATGTATCTGGCAACCTTTTCATCATTTCTTTCCCGATGACCTGCTCTTATGTTTATCGTGTAGAACTCTTCAGTGTATTCTTTCACTGACATCAACTTCTGTCTCAAATTTTGCATCCTCTGAAACAAAGTGATTTGATAATCCTTGGGTATGAATTTGGCTTTCATATTTGCAACCATTCTATCCCAGCTTTTAATTTTTCGCTTGCCTTTGTAGCGTCTATCAGCCTGCAATTCATCCCACCATAGTGGTGCATTCCCTTTAAGTCTAGTAACGGTATTTTTGACCTTCTTGTCTTCCTCGACATCCTCATAGTCGAAGTACTTGTCTAGAGCTCTAATCCAATCTAGAATCTCTTCAACATCCAAGTTCCCATCATACACTGGAATGTCCATTTTTTCTCTGGCACCTATCCTTGCAACAGCCCTGAATAGGCGTTCATCCTTGCAACTGCAATTTCTTCTCCTTTGTTTCCAGCTTCATTTTCAATTTCATCCTCGCTGATATCCCTAGCATCGACTATGCACCTTTGTGTTGTCTCCATGTCATCAAGCCTAGCACATAATTCATGCATTTCTCTTTCCACTGTCGGATCAGGCATTGGCCTATCTCTTCTCCTCAGCGGCATGGCTGTAAAATGTTCCCTTGTTCTCTCTACTACAAAAAGAAAAGAACTTGTTCTGAGATATGATACCACAACTGGTGTAGACCCTCGACCCTCGGGCCAAGATCCGTGCAGGATCATTCTAAACCTTCCCCCTTGAGTCAAATTGACTCTTCGATTCCCCATAGAGAATCCTGCACACACACAATGGTGTTTTTACACAGGTTCTTATGAGTATGCTCGCATGATCAAACATAAGGCATCACCCAAATCTCCTAACCACAATAAGATCACGCCCTTCATTGAACTGGGACTTTGGGTTTCACAATTTCGCGATTTCAGTTGTCGAGTTTCCATCTCTTCAACCCACCGAAACCCGAAATGCCGAAATGCCGAAATCTTTGGCTGCATCCTCCTCCACAGTTGTATCGTGTTTCACAAATTTGGGGTTTCTTATGTGAATTTCCATGAATCATTGTCAATGGGAATGTCGAAACCCCGATCCCCAAAGTGCCGAAATGCCACTTCAACGATATTTTGGGTTTTGTAACTTTGGGGTTTTCAATGCAAAGGCCCCTAGCTCCTTGTCATCAAAATTTCCAGTATTATGAATCTTGAATTAACGAAATCCCAAAATTCCACACTTAACAATCCTTCTCGTGATTCACGAGTTAGAGTGACCAAGGATTTTGGCTTACACTCTGGACTTACAAACTTTGAATCCCCGGAATGATCTGACGGCTCAAAATAGATCACGATCAACAGTCCACGTTGATTCCTGATACCAAAGTGATGGTTCGTCCAATCCTTATCCACCTTGCAACTCCTCTAGATCCTATGGTCCTCGCAACTTCGTGAGTTCTCCATGGAGAATTTCAACCACTTGTTTCCTCCTTGATAACTTCTGTGAAATGGACCAACGTTCTTCCACTGGAACTTAGCTTTTGTGTGATAATTTCACTCCCTCCCTTTGAAAACTTCAAAGGTACTAATCTTCCTGAGCTTTCCCTTGCAAACTCAAGTCTCTCAAAAGGACTCTTGCATGCACTCCTTGCAGCAAACTTTCAAATAACCCCTGGTTATTTGATTTCTCGACCCTGTGCACTCTTTGCAGCAGTGGTCCTTCAATATTTTCCTTAGGTAATAACTTCTAAGGCTTCGAATATCCTATGCACACCTTGCATGGATTCTTTGCTTCACCTGCACTTCTGCTGGAATGAGAACAACTGTATCCTTCCTGAGCTCTTTGAGATAAAACTTAGAACCCTTGTCAATGCACACCTTGCAAATGTTTCACTGCACTCCTTGCAGGAACTTCTCTTAGGAAGAGAAACAATTGAAACTCATTCTCTTTCTCTCTCAAACTTCATACATTCAACATAAAATCATACATTCAACATATCATAGCATCATAACAAATGCATAACAGAGATAATAAAACAACTGTAAGCATACCATTCAGCATATGTAAACAATAAGCATCATAACACCATGAAATCTAAGTCAAAGTTTCATATATTAATTCAAGCTCTTGTACATGGGTTCTTCTCTACAGCTTTCTTCTTCTCTACTGTGCTAATGATCATAATGTTATAATGATACAAGGATGAGGGTGTCTATATCCGTTTTCCCTCCTACTCTCTATATTGTCTAATCTATGAATTCAAATCTACCTACTTTCATTAATTACGTATAAATGCCTTTACATTCTACAGATGAGAGAAAAATGCTCAAGATCTGTTTACAACATGCAAGTACGCTTCCTTTAACTACTACGTTAATATTTGCTCATTAATTTTCCAAAAGAAATCATTTCAAAATGTGAAAAATGTGTGTTGCACTTTTCCAGTTGTCTTCCACCTTCATGTTTTCTTGGTTGGCCGCTTACGATGCTCCTACATCAGAATGTTATTCAGGTGGAGCAAGAAGGCACTTTTCAAGTGCATCCGGTGTGCATCCTGGATAGAAAAATCAAACAACTCTGGAATCGAGCCATAGGGCTTGTAAAGGTCCAATGGACCTGGTACGGACCTGAAGACGCTACTTGGGAGCATGAGGATGCAATGCAGGCAGAATACCCGCATTTTTTTGAAGAATTTTGAGAATTTTGTTGTATATGGGTACATGATGCACTGAGGATAGTGCATAAATAAGGGGAAGGTATTGTGATATCCCTCGACCGAACCCAAATGTAAATATAATCCAAGTACATTTAAGCTACTAAGTTGTTTAGATATCATTTTTGTAATACACCTTTCATGGCATGGTGTGCGCATATACTGTGTAGTAAAGGGATGTAATGTGCACATTTCTGAATACCATGCATAGTAACTTAGGTGCGTGCAACCTTAAAGACATAGGATACAGTGCGTTGTAACTAAGTGTGCGCAATATTAAGGTCAGTGAACCTTTGTGTATATAATATGCATTATAGGCTGGTGAGCCAGTATTATAAGCCAGAATGCTTATGTCTTGGAATTAGGCCAGCGCACCTAGATGTTAAAGGCTAGAGCGCCTACTTTGTACATGACTCATGATTAATATAAAATACATCTATGTGCGTAGAAAGACCACGATAAAAGAGATGGGGGACTGAACTTCACCAGTTAGGGAAATGGAGGTCCAAAAGTCAAGGCAATATTATATTAATATTTCCTAAAACATAAAGTATGGATAATTAGTTTATCCTAAGTTCTAAAGTTGGAGACAAGTGGGAAAAAGTAACTTTCGATATGACAAGTGTCAAGTTGGGGACATGCATTCATATCATGGGGAAACTTAGCTCAGGGGGGGATTTTTTCTCACGGATACCTTACGAAAGGGAGAGGGGAACAGGAGGCGGACCATCACTTTTGACAAAGAGTTCAGAGTGATTCCAAAACACACTCAGTTATCTAGTCAGTGACTCCATGACCATTTCACTCATACATTCCATTATCCTTGAGACAATCATTTCACCTTTCTGAAGCTTATTTTCCCATCCTTTTTGGTTGGTGTACCTGTCTAGCTTGGAGTGGGATTGAAGAAGCGGGTTGTCAGGCCCATGAGCAATTCTTTGAGTGAGATAATTGTTGGGGATTGATTTCCATAGGTGCTAAACTGCAGCTACAGCGCTCTCAAACTTCCGGTCCGGCCTGTTGTTGAAGCCCTGGAAGGGAAGTGGGCCAGTCGAGGGACAGTTGAGCAGAGAAGGGGCACACTTTCTTGGGTGGGACGGGCATGTGGGGAATGAGAGGTTGTAGGTTGTTAGTTGAGTGAGCACCTGAGATGGAGTCTTTCCTGTTGTCAATGATCCTTAGCCTGGATAGGAATCCCTTTACCCTGGGTGGAGTTCAGTCCCAGCTCGGGCGTGATTCACTGTTGAGAGTGATGAACAATGTAGTCTATGGTTGGGAGGTTTGTGGATGGTCTGTAAGCAGTTGGTGACAGTCTTTCTAAGATAAGTACCAATTGTATGATATATGGATATGTTGTTTTTTTATTTACATGCCTATGTTACGATTTTATCATATATGTGACTATGATTGCTTGTGTGCTTATGGGTAATTTCCTATAAATGATGCATATCGGTAATTATTGTTATTTTAATATAAAAGTTGTATGTTATAGAAAGTAATTATTTGTTTATGTTTAGTTGTAAAGCTTCCGCAAGCGTGTTGTATGTATATGTTTTAGTTGTATGCAGTCTAAAGAGTAAATTTAGGTGGCATTGCTTAGTTGACCACTGGGTATGCTACTATATGTTCCGCAGTATGGGAACAAAAGTGTTCCCTAGAGTAGCATGGCTCAACCTGATGGTTGGGAATGTTACCAACTGGTGTCAGAGCATGAGTGGTTTCTCTGGAGTGGCGTACCCCGGCCACAGGTTGGTTGCGGGGGATCATTACACTCAGGTTGCAATGAGACATGAGGGGGCACGAGAATACCAAGGGCTTGTGGAGCTTGGAAAGGAGGCCTTTTAGGCCTAGGTTGGACCATTCCTTGCACAATCCAATTGAAAATTTTGTCTTGAAACAATTGGCCAAGCTCTTATGGGTCAGCATCAAAATGTATGGAGAACCTTGGCCTTCTAATTGGGCCTCTGTTCCAATAACCTCTCCCTCAGTTTCCTCCACCATGCCTACCTCGGCTAGAAAAACTCAATCCTTCATGCATGATGGATTAGAAAATAGTATTTTAAACAACCATACATGATAACTCTTTAAAAATGTGAAATATATTTTGGCTCATCACATATCAAGCTCATGCAATCCAATCTATTATCACTCCAAGAAACTCCTTAGGGTTGTATGCTAAGAATGCTTGGTAACTTAATAAATCATGAATAATGAAATATGGATCAATGGGATAACTCAAGGGCTTAATGAGAAGAACAACTTATCATGCATCCAAATGAGCCAGTGCTTTTAGGAACCAATAATCAGATACAGTATTTGAAATGGGATATGAAGAACACTATTCTAGATAACCAAGTGCATTAACATGCAGGGTCATACAAGATAGCAAGAGACCATTCAATTCAAATTTATGAGCTAAATAAGAAGATGACAGTTCTTAATAGCTGAGCTAAATTGAATCAAATTATAGAGCAATGTAACACATGAGAAAATCTGACAATGGTAGCAAAAGAAGATTGCCATTCATATCAATATAAGAGTCTTAGTACATATGCCAAAAAGTGTCTCCAGAATTGAACCCCTGGTTCAATTTCTAACCTTAGCTTTATAGCTTTACAAAACAGTTCTGAGATCCTGAAAACATGGATCAAATAAGCTAAAAATAGTAAATCAAAATCTAATTGCAAAAGATGTGGGATGATCCCCAAAAGTGAGGTCAATCCCATGTTTTCTGGTCCTCCTCTCTTGTTGAGTAATGGTGTAGTGCAGAATAGCCGCCCAAGGTTGAATGTGGACTCTCCAAGAGATATAAGTTCAAATCTATTGATGTGAGAAACTGTCCTGATTTTTTGTCTTTGTCAAATATGCTAAAAACCTTTGAAACACCTCCTCTTCCCATAATATCTCAAAAATAGTTGTTGGATTTATCTTGATAATTCATCAAATGTTCATTAGAAGAGATTTCAAACCTTTCCAGCTCAAAAAACTTTGATCTGTGTAAAAACTCGATCATTCTAGAAATGACAGACTTTCGGTGGTTAACTGAGAAAGCTCCTGAGTGAATTATCTACCAAAAGTTCTGATTTTTAGTGGTTAACGAACAATCATCTTGTTCGCCTGAATCACTGAAACTTCGGTTTTGAGAAAACTTCAAAATTGAAAAAATGCTTACCTCGAATCCCTTGCTGATGTTCAAGGTTTCTTGGCTGAGGCAGCCCTTGTTCGTGTTGATCTACGAACTTCTGTTGGTTGTGTGGAAGGCTCTGGTGTGTCTACCATCGTCGTAGCTAAATTATCCAGGGTTTCTAATCCAGTTTGCTCTTGAGCTGGTGATTGAAACTCCTTTAACTTCAACCTCAGAATCCTCAGTTGTCTATACAGCTCCATGTTCTCCCTGATCAATACCTTGTTTCTGTCTTTAATCTTGTCATGCTTCTCCTTTAGGGTTTGGTTTATCTTGAACAACTCTGCATTTCTGTCAGTTAGGTCTGTATTAGATTTTTTAATCACCCTCTCCAGGACTTCCATTTCGTAGACCTGTTGAAGGAGTTTGTTGATTTTTTGTGATCTATATTTTTTAGGCTTACTTGAAGAGGGTTCTGCCACTGAAGGAATGTGTGCCTCAGTAGGAGTTGGTGAAGGTAAATTGGAACAATAATCTGCACCCTGTTCAGTCTGCACATTATCCTGAGTCTCAGTCAATTCTTGTTCTGGTTCTGAATCGCTGTAAGGTAGGTTTAAAGGGTTGTTTCCTGTAGCAGGGTCTTTAGACTATTCACCTTAAAACTGCAGTTTTCTTTTGAGACCTTTCTTCTTACCAGAGGATGATTTTGTAGGATCTCTTGGTGGTGAGATACCTTTCCTTTTCCTATAACTATTTTTGGGAGTAACAGTCTTTCTTCCATTGTTCTTCTTAATCTCAGCTTCTGGTGGTTTCTCTATTTGGAATTCATTCCAGAAAAGAAAGAAACCCCAATCAACATGTTTCCTCTGCAGAGCTTCTTTGACAAGAAGAGTGATAAGACCTTGGTGAGATAGTCTGCCAGCAACCTTAGTAGGTTTGGATTTAACTTGTTTGGCCATTTTAGTAAGGGTATTATGAAAATAGAAAGGTAGCTTTATTGGTTCTCTACCTGTGAAATGATTAAGAAGCTTAAAATGATAAAACATTACTCTGTTATAACGTCCCTCACAGGTAATGTAAACAAAAATTGCCTTTAGCAATGCCTGCCACTGAGGTTCTAAAAAGGACATTAGAATATCCTTCTTCCAAATCAAGTTTTTGTGGATGGGCAACAAATATGATCTCAATTCTATATTTGATGGCAATGTGAATTTAAACCAACAATCTCATGTCTATGGAAGACCTGTAAACTCTACTATATAAGCTTCATCTATGATAAACTCTTCTTTCCCAATCTTGGTAGATCTTCCATTATATGCAATTGCAAACGCTTCAGCTACCTGTTGATGGAAACTGATCAGTTTTTCATAGTATGTGAATACCCCTTCTCGTTTGAAAAACTCTGCTACCTCTAGGTGCGCCTCCAAATACCAAACCCCGTCTACTTCAGACCTCAACACTGGCCCTCCTTTCAGCATTGATCAATATTCTCTGCACCTACGATTATGGGAAACTAAAAGTCCAGAGAGACAAAGGTTCTAGGATTTAGGAATGCAGAGGGTGTATCTCAGGGAGGAACCGGTGGGACAGGGTGACACAAAATTCGTATAACCGAGCCCAAAAGTTAGACAAGTTTCGAGCGACAATTTGACTGAGGGCATGCCGAAATTTTAAATTTTCAGTGGTAAACTTTAAAAATATGAAACAAGACGAGTTTTGGACTTGCCTGATAAGTCACACTGGCTTAATTGACTCTTGATCGATCGTTGGACTCTAGTGGCGCTTTGATTATCACCAGGGAAAATGGGACTAGGATCTCAGAAAATACATTCAATTGATGAAGCTGTGAACCTGCGACTATCTCAAAAATCTTCGTAATTCAAAATGATATTGTATGAGGATTTAATGAGGGATTAACGGGATCATGATGGACCATGTACTTGCGACTGGAAATGGAGGGAGGCTTCATGACCATCATGCATGAATTTCAGTGATACCGTCGTGTGTGGATTTTGAAAAGACAATTGCGGTTGAAAGGACAATAGGAGCTTGAGATTTTTAGATAGACACCATCAAAGCGTGCATACCTTTCACTTGATGAGCTTTCAGCGGTTACGTTTCATCATTGCGCCAAGTTGACAGCTGGCTCATGTGAAATCACGGGCTTTCCATTTTTACTGTTGAAACGCTTTCGGTAGTTAACCGCACTCTTGCTTTGACCTTTTAACTGCCAGGAACAAAAGCTTTCGGTGGTTAATGAGCGCCTGTCGGGCTCGCCTAAACCATCGAAACCTAAGATTCTGACTTTTGCTTGACCAAACCAAATCCAAAATTTCTTTTGGGCTTATTTACAGAATACAGACTCTCTAACCTACTTACAAAAATTTAGGAATAAAATTTAGACACAACCTATCACCTAAAAAAGAAAAATTTCCACAAATTCATTTTAGGAGCTAACATTTGGCTCCAACTAGGATGGGCATCTCCCTATGAGGTGACCAAGAACCTAGCTAGACTCAGTATCCTTTATTACAAAATTAAAAAGAAATCTGAAAAAAAAAGGTTTTGCTGGTACCATTGGGCATGGAGTTATTCAAGTGACAAAAACAAAGAAAAAGAACTGAAAAAGAATGTGTACAAGTAGAACAGGGCTTTTAAGAAAAGCCTTATGAAAAATAGGTCTTCAGAAAGAACCCGTTGAAAGCGCCACCTGCTACTTCCTCACCTGAAAGATTTTGGAGAACAAAGGTATTATTCTGCTGCACCGTTGTTATGACAAAAGGACCTGTCCAGAGAGCCTCAAATTTGCCATGTTTCCCCTTCTCTTGCCTTGTTGCATCCCACTTTAAGACTAAATCCCCTGTTTTGAAGACATTTGATTTGAATTTCTTGTCGAAGGTCTCCTTGATTCTTTCTTGATGCAATTCTATTTTTTCCAAGAGTTGTTCTCTATCTTGCTATAGCTCTACCAAATTATGAATTCTCCGGGTCAAATCACTTGGTTCAGAATCAGTTTCTTGTAAAAAATTTGCAACCGGCAGTGCAAGTTGAACAGGAAATATGGCCTCAGTACCATATACCAACTTGAAAGGAGATGTACCAATTGATTTCTTACATGTAACCCTGTCAGCCCACAAAGCAAACTTCAGCTTGGATTCCCAGCCTCTGGCATTTTGTTCAAGCAACTTCTTTATAATCCTGACTAAACTCGTGTTTGATGACTCAGCTAGGCCATTCCCTTGCGGATAGTAAGCAGTGGAATGTACTATCTGGATTCCCATCTCTTCACATAATTTCACCAAGTGTTTATCTTTTAATGCAACAGCGTTATCAGTGACTATTCTCTTAGGGCGGCCAAATCTGGCAAATATGTTTTCTTGCAGAAAATTTACGAAGACAGTATGATTGGTGTTCCGGGTGGGAATAGCCTCAATCCACTTTGTAAAGTAATCGGTGGCAACAAGGATCCATCGGTGCTGACCGCTAGAAGGTGGGTTAATTTCACCTATGAAGTCCAGGCCCCACTACTGGAAAGGCCCTGTGACCACTATAGGTTTGAGGGGAAGGGACTTCAGTTGTTGTTTGCCTTCAAATCTTTGACACTTGTCACATGTTCTCACAAACTCACACACATCTGAAAATAAGGATGGCCAGTAGTAACCAGATATTAAGATTTTATGTGCAGTGGTTTTCCAATAGTGATGTCCCCCGCATTCACTATTATGGAATTCAATCATGACCTTAGCTGCTTCTTCTTGGTTTATGCACCTCAACAATAAACCTATTGGATTTTTCCAGAACAATAAGTTGCCATTGATGCAGAAATTTACAGCTTTTAGCTTCAAGGCCCTTCCTTGTGTTTTTGTCAAATCTGATGGGACTGATAAAGTCTGCAGAAAATAAATAATGTGACTGTACCATTTGCAATCAGATAGGTGAGATGAGACTTGCATTTCTTCACATTCCTTATCCTCTGAAGATTGAACGTTATCTGCATTAATACTTACCAAATTTATTTCGAGTAGCCTGCAATTTTCTTCTGCCCGAAGTTTGGCAAGGCCCTGACCCTTCACAAGTTTTGTTGGTTTAATTTCAACATCAAATTCAATTAACTTTTCTATCCACTTACTCCTTTTTCCATCTATATCAGATTGTATCAGCACATCTTTGACTGAACTATAGGGAACGAAAGCTATTACCTTTTCCTGAAGGATGTAAACTCTGAAGGCTTTCAATGACTTGATAAGTGCATATGCTTGTTTCTCCAACAATTCATACTTTACCTTTGCATCCCTCAAGACCTTACTGAAGAAGGAAACCAGCTGCTCCTGATCATCGGTGTTTTTATGAAAGAGTACTGTTGCGATTGTATCACTTGAAGCAAATGAAAAAATGTAAAATACCTTGGAGAAATCGGGGTTGATCAAAACAGGGGTTGTTGTGATGGCTTCCTTGATGGCATTGAATGAGTGTTTGGAGACTTCAGTCCATTTTACCTCAGAGTCCTTTCTTAACATAGCAGTAATATGCTTTGTGAGTTCTGCAAAGTTTACTATAAACCTTCTGATAAAGTCGATAGTCCCAAGGAAAGACTGGATGTGCTTCTTTGATCTAGGAAGATACAGATTTTTAATTGCTTCTACCCTTTTTGGGTCGATTTTCACCCCATCAGCTGAAACAATATGCCCAAGTAATTTCCCTTCCTTAAGTGCAAAATTTTTTTTTTTTGGATTAAAATAAATTCCATACCTTCGACATTTTAGAAATGTCCTTTTTAAGTGCTGCAAATGAAGTTCATGGCTGCTTGAGAAAACAGTGATATCATCGAGATATATCAGGACAAATTTATCTTTCTCTCCAACGAAAGAAATGTCCATTTCCCTTTGGAGTGTCACTCCTACATTCATCAATCCAAAGGGCATATTCTCATACATAAACGTACCCCATGGAGTGGTAAAAGAAGTCTTTTATTTATCGTCTAGATGGACAGCAATCTGGTTGTATCCAGAAAACCCATCAATAAAAGACATCACCTTTGATCCTGACACCTTCTGCAAAATATGCTCCATTTTGGGAAGAGGGTAGTTGTCCTTCCTATAGCACTTATTCAAATTTCTAAATTCTACATAGAGTCTGATCTCCCCAATATTCTTCCTGACCATTACGAGATTCACAATCCATTCTGAATATCTGAGGGGAATGATGATGTGGGCGTCCAATAGTTTTTTAATTTCCCTTTCCATTGTAGGCAGCAACAAAGGGTTGAAGGATCTAAGCTTCTGCCTGAATGGTTTGGTGTCTTTATTCAAGGGGATCTTATGTTGAATTACCTCTGTGTCAAAAGTCTTCAAGTCATCATATTTCCAAGCGAAAATGTCAGCAAACTCCTTTAGCAATTCTCCATAATCAACCCTTTATTTTTCAGTCAAATGTGAGGCTAAGTTGACATACTTGGGATCTTGTTCGCTAGCTACATTGTACTGCAAAACTTCTGAATCTTTTTCCCCACTTTCCAATTTGACGACAACATCATTATTATCGAACAGCCTTTCCAACGGGACCAGACCTTTAGGAATTCTATTGGTGGACAGTTGGACTATTTCATGTGTTGTGATTTTGCTTCTGAATTCTGGCTCCTCAATTTCATTGTCATGTTCATTCTCCTGATCGATCTATAGATCTACAAACTCATCTATCACTGCAAGAAATCTAGTGAGTTCAACATCGTCTTCAAAAACCTTCCAAAATTTTACATTAGCAGGGAGAGAGGACCTATATTTAACTTGAATTTCGTAAGTTAATTTATGAGGCAGAGGGGGTATGAATGCACAAGCAGACACAGCTAATGAATCAGCCAATTCATTCATTTCTCTAGGTACATATGCAATTTTAAAATCTGCAAAATCGTGAATTTCCTTCAACACTTCATCTCTGTACGCTTTCAGCCTGACATGCTTTGCTTGAAAGGAATTATTCACCTGCTGAATAATCAAATCTGCATCTCCAAACACCTGCAATTTTTTAATCTTCCTCTCTTTGGCTGCATTCAGCCCCAAAAGTAGTGCCTCATACTCAGCAATATTATTAGTCACTTTAAAATCAAGTTTAAAGGACAAATGAGAAGTTTTCTTACAAGGGGAAATCAATACCACTCATGCTCCTGCAGATTCTTTAGTGCAAGCACCGTCAAAGAACATGGTCCAAAGATCATCTTCTGTTGTTTCTGTGGGCTGAACTGTGGTCTGAACTGTGGGCTTTCTGAGCAGCAATGTATCAGGTAATGAATCATCAATTTGCAAAATACAAGATCCCATACATGTGTCGACCGAATAGATAAGATGATTGGATGGATTTTTTTCGTCACTTATTACATATGCCAACTAAGATTCCCTGTATAGCCTTCTGTTCACTCCTCCAAAAATAGGGATAGTAGCGTAGGAGAGATCCATTTGAAGAGTGCCACCTAGCCTCTTCATCCACGATCTTGATAGTAGACATCCAAATTTAGGGGGTATGTCAGCCACTACTATATCCATCACCATAGTCTTCATGGATGCTTGGGTTAAGATTACAGCCAAATATATAATCATCCCAAGACATTTGACTTTTCGAGAGTCAAAAGAGAAAAGATCATGATAAGACTTGGTGATCTCCAACCCAAGCTCATCCATGACCGCCTTTGGCATCAAATTGTGCGAAGCACCGGAGTCCAACAAACAGTTATGCAGTGTTTTCTCATGAATATTTAGGGAGATGTAAAAGGGAGGATAGCTTTCATCTTTGTCTTCTATCATTTGGCCCAGAGTAATGGTTGGATTTTCATCATATATGTTGAGGATATCAACAGAAAGGGATACAGATTGGGGATCTAGAGTTTTGAGGATATCCCTTTTGAACATTTCTTTTTTCATTAGCTCAACTAGAGGAATAGGAATTTTAATTTTTTGTATTTCAGCCTCAAAATTGAATGAATATGGGACTTTATCAGAAGCTTTATCAGAAACCTTTACCTTATTCGAAGGAGCTTCCTGATTTCTTTGTTGTTCAACAGGAGGCTGACTTTTTGGAGTTTGATGCTTGACAAGGGCAACAATCTTTTTGGGAGGAGTTGATGCTTTCACCTTTGAAGGATTTGCTTGTTGATTCTCTGATGTCTGGTCTTTTTTACTAACAGGGGTTGTGCTCTTTTCGGGAGAGGCCAGTGCATCTTGTTGAGAAGTATCAGATTTTGATCAGAGGTTATATCTATTCTTGTCTTCTATCGTGAAAATGCCATCATCAATAAGATTATCTTTTGTCTGTTCAGTCATCAATGCTTCCTCATAGTCGTGTTGTGTTAGATAAGATTTCCCTGTCTCTTCTCCAACACAATGAATGTTATCTTCTCCACCTTCTTGATATTCACCCTCGTCTTCATCCATCACAACATTTTGAAGAGGGACCTTTATTCTCTGATCTTTAGTAGGGTTCTTTTCCTTTTGCAAGATCTGAGTTGGCTGATTATTTCTTCTGAAGTTGTTGGGATTTTGATTTGGATTCCTTCCTGCAGAATCATAAGCGCCTCTTCCCTTCATAGGCTACTTATTTTCAATCTTAAGCTTAGATATCTCAGATGTTAGAGACTCTATCATCTTAGCCATTTTATCAAATTTCGGATCAGCACTTGATGAAGATGAAGCCTCATTCCTCAGCCTTCTTCTATCAGAATCTCCTTTTCGCTTCTGGGAGGCTAGGATATTTGATTCCACCTCAAGGGCAGCATCTTGCATGAGAGATAATGTTGCTGACCTCCTTTCTCTCAACGATAAGAAAAAATCTGAGTCAAAAGCATCAGAGTATGTGATCTTGGCAAAAGCATCTGAAGGTTTTATCTCTGTTGGTATTTTACCATACATCCGGTTAAATATCTTAGTGAAATCAGAGACTGACTCACTACTTTGCTTCCTCAGGTTTCTTAATTCTGTGATATAGTAGACAAAATCTCTTCTGTCACCCCAATGTTTCATAAATATCTCATCCAATTTCTCGATTCCAACTATGGAACCAGTAGGGAGTTCTTTGAACCATTTTCTAGCACGGCCATCTAGGCTTTGGACAAAGACTCATGTCCAAACATCTTCGTCTTCAATATTAAGGTTTTCAGCATAACTGTAAAAAGCCTCAATATGTTCTTCAGCAGACACATCGCCTTCACCTGTGAATTTGGGCATATACTTCTGATAGTCTCCCGTTGGCATGGCTGATACTGGGTTTGGCAATATGAATGGTGCATACCTAGCAGCTAGGATTTGTTGCATCTTAGTCAAAGGAGGTGGTGCAGCCATAACTATCAAGGGTGAGGAAAATGATGGTTTCTTTTTCAAGTCTTCAACACTGGAGGAATGTGAAAGAGGTGAATCTTCTAATGGGAAAGAGGTCTAGTAAGAGGCTCTGTAAAAATTTGCAAGTTGTCCAGCTAAATTTCCTTCACCTTTAGCAGATATCTCTTGGAGGAGATGTTCAACAGCAAGGAGGCTAGTATAAATGTTCAAATGATCTTCTTGTTGCTGAGAATGGAAAGACTCAAGGGAAGAAGAACTATGGCTTCTTTCTAAAGTCTTGGGTGTTTTTTCAATCAAATTTAAATCTATCAATTTATCATCATTAGGATTTTTCTGTTGATCAAAAAGAATTTGTTCTTCTACAGAATTTACAGTTGTTTTTTCATCAATGCTCTCTGAAAAGAACTCAAATTTTTCTGTAGTAGATTTTCCAGAACTGAAAAGAGGATTACCTTTTGTATCTGATTTTGAAGTTTGACCTTGAATTGTCTTTCCTTTTCTGAGAATTAGTTCTGGATTGGACACTGGCGTGACAGGTGATTCTTGAGGATTCGCCCTAGTACTGATCCTCTTAGGAGCTAGGATGAACTTGTGGAGTCGCCAGATAGATAATTACAACCAACTAAAAATGTCTAATCTTTGTCTATCATCAAAGATCATCTCTGTGTCGTATCCTAGGAAAGCAGAGCTTGAATTTCGTCTCCCCGGCAGCGGCACCAATTTGTTATCACTCCAAGAAACTCCTTAGGGTTGTATGCTAAGAATTCTTGGTAACTTAATAAATCATGAATAATGAAAGCGTGGATCAATGGGATAACTCAAGGGATTAATGAGAAGAACAACTTATCATGCATCCAAACGAGCCAGTGCTTTTAGGAACCAATAATCAGATACAGTGTTTGAAATGGGATATGAAGAACACTATTCTAGATAACCAAGTACATTAACATGCAGGGTCATACAAGATAGCAAGAGACCATTCAATTCAAATTTATGAGCTAAATAAGAAGATGACAGTTCTTAATAGTTGAGCTAAATTGAATCAAATTACAGAGCAATGTAACACATGAGAAAATCTGACAATGGTAGCAAAAGAAGACTGTCATTCATATCAAGATAAGAGTCTTAGTACATATGCCAAAAAGTGTCTCCAAAATTGAACCCCTAGTTCAATTTCTAACCTTAGCTTTATAGCTTTACAAAACAGTTCTAGGATCCAGAAAACATGGATCAAATAAGCTAAAAATAGTAAATCAAAATCTAATTGCAAAAGATGTGGGATGATCCCCAAAAGTGAGGTCAATCCCAGATTTTATGGTCCTCCTCTCTTGTTGAGTACTGGTGTAGTGTAGGATAGCCTCCCAAAGTTGAATGTTGACTCTCCAAGAGAGATAAGTTCAAATCTGTTGATGTGAGAAACTGTCCTGATTTTCTGTCTTTGTCAAATATGCCAAAAACCTTTGAAACACCTCCTATTCCCATAATCTTTCAAAAATAGTTGTCTGATTTATCTTGATAATTCATCAAATGTTCATTAGAAGAGGTTTCAAACCTTTTCAGCTCAAAAAACTTTGATCTATGTAAAAACTCGATCATTCTGGAAATGACAAGCTTTCGGTGGTTAACTGAGAAAGCTCCTGAGTGAATTATCTACCGAAAGTCCTGATTTTTAGTGGTTAATGAATAGTCGTCCTATTCGCCTAAATCACTGAAACTTCAGTTTTGAGAAAACTTCAAAATTGAAAAAATGCTTACCTCGAATCCCATACTGATGTTCAAGTTCCTTGGTTGAGGCAACCCTTGTTCGTGCTGATCTACGAACTTCTGTTGGTTGTGTGGAAGGCTTTGGTGTGTCTATGATGGTCGTAGCTAAAGTAGTCAGGGTTTCTAATCCAATTTTCTCTTGAGCTGGTGATTGAAAATCCTTTAACTTCAACCTCAGAATCCTCAGTTGTGTATACAACTTCATGTTCTCCCTGATCAATACCTTGTTTCTGTCTTTAATCTTGTCATGCTTCTCCTTGAGGTTTTGGTTTATCTTGAACAGCTCTGTATTTCTGTCAGATAGGTTTTTATTAGCTTTTTTAATCACCCTCTCCAGGACTTCCATTTTGTAGACCTTTTTAAGGAGTTTGTTGATTTTTCGTGATCTAGCTTTTTTAGGGTTACTTGAAGAGGGTTCTGCCACTGATGGACTGTGTGCCTCAGTAAGAGTTGGTGAAGGTAAATTGGAACAATAATCTGCACCCTGTTCAATCTGCACATTATCCTAAGTCTCAGTCAATTCTTGTTCTGGTTCTGAATCGTTGTAAGGTAGGTTTAAAGGGTTGTTTCTTGTAGCAGGGTCTTTAGACTGTTCACCTTCAAACTACAGTTTTCTTTTGATACCTTTCTTCTTACCAGAGGATGATTTTGTAGGATCTCTTGGTGGTGAGATACCTTTCCTTTTCCTATGACTGCTTTTGGGAGTAACAGTCTGTCTACCACTAGTCTTCTTAATCTCAGCTTCTTGTGGTTTCTCTATTTGGAATTCATTCCAGAAAAGAAAGAACCCCCAATCAACTTGTTTCCTCTGCAGAGCTTCCTTGACAAGCAGAGTGATAAGACCTTGGTGAGATAGTCTGCCAGCAACCTTAGTAGGTTTGGCTTTAACTTGTTTGGCCATTTTAGTAAGGGTCTTATGAAAATATAAAGGTAGATTTATTGGTTCTCTACCTGTGAAATGATTGAGAAGCTTAAAATGATAAAACATTACTCTGTTATACCATCCCTCACAGGTAATGTAAAGAAAAATTGCCTTTAGCAATGCCTGCCACTGAGGTTCTAAAAAGGACATTGGAATATCCTTCTTCCAAATCAAGTTTTTGTGGATGGGCAACAAATATGATCTCAATTCTATATTTGATGGAAATGTGGATTTAAACCAACAATCTCATGTCCGTGGAAGACCTGTAAACTCTGCTATAGAAGCTTCATCTATGATAAACTCTTATTTCCCAATCTTGGCAGATTTCCCATTATATGCAATTGCAAACACTTCAGCTACCTGTTGATGGAAAATGATCAGTTTTTCAAAGTATGTGAATACCCCTACTCGTTTGAAAAACTATGCTACCTCTGGGTGCACCTCCAAATACCAAACCCCGTCTACTTCAGACCTCAACACTGGCCCTGCTTTTGGCATTGATCAATATTCTCTGCACCTATGATTATGGGAAACTGAAAGTACAGAGAGACAAAGGTTCTAGGATTTAGGAATGCAGAGGGTATATCTCAGGGAAGAACCGGTGGGATAGGGTGACACAAAATTCAGATAACCGAGCTCAAAAGTTAGACAAGTTTCGATCAACAATTTGACTGAGGGCATGCCGAAATTTTAGATTTTCGGTGGTAAACTTTAAAAATATGAAACAAGACAAGTTTTGGACTTGCCTGATAAGTCACACCAGCTTAATTGACTCTTGAGAGATCACTGGACTCTAGTGGCGCTTTGATTATCACCGGGTAAAATGGGATTAGGATCTCAGAAAATATGTTCAATTGATGAAGCTGTGAACCCGCGACTATCTCAAAAATCTTCGTAATTCAAAATGATATTGTATGAGGATTTAATGAGGGATTAATGGTATCATGATGGACCATGTAATTGCGACTGGAAATGGATGGATGCTTCGTGACCGTCATGCATGAATTTCAGTGATACCACCGTGTGTAGATTTTGAAAATACAATTGCAGTCGAAAGGACAACAGGAGCTTGAGATTTTCGGATAGACACCATCAAAGCGCGCATACCTTCCACTTGACAAGCTTTCGGCAGTTACGTTTCATCATTGCGCCAAGTTGACAGCTGGCTCATGTGAAAGCACGGGCTTTCCATTTTTACCGTTGAAATGCTTTCAGTAGTTAACCGCACTCTTGCTTTTACCTTTTAACTACCGGGAACAAAAGCTTTCGGTGGTTAATGAGCACCTGTCGGGCTCGCCTAAACCATCGAAACCTGAGATTTTGACTTTTGCTTGACCAAACCAAATCCAAAATTTCTTTTGGGCTTATTTACAGAATACGGACTCTCTAACCTACTTACAAAAATTTAGGAATAAAATTTAGACACAACCTATCACCTAAAAAAGCAAAATTTCCACAAATTCATTTTGGGAGCTAACACAATCCATAAAAAAAAATTAATTGTTGTTAATCAAAAGGGGGTGAACAAAGGTCCTAGGATATGAGAGGGGCCTGTAATTAGAAAAAAAAATGATAAAATGAGGGGAAAAGAAACACGGTTACTACTCAAAGACCACAACAATCAAATGGAATGCGACCAAAAAGAACACCATTGTAAACCAACGACTTTAAACTCCTTCAATACAGAAATTTTCTTGATTGTAATTAATTTTAGAACAGGGAGTGAAAAATGAATGTGGGAAGGCGAGGGGGTTGTAATTAGCAGAAAGAAAAATAATGGTAGGGAAAGAGAGTTATTGTTGTTCATAAAATTAATTAAGTGATCCACAAAACCATTCTGTCAAGAAATCTACCAACCAAATTACCACTGTGACCCAAAAAACCACTATTGTGCATAATTCAAACAATTATGGGCATTAACTTGCTTGCCATTTGAACTCAAATACTTAACATAGTGTCATCAAACAAGACAATGTGCATTCCACAACAATCTATAGGGGAGATTTGTTCCTCTCATTTATCCACTTAACATTTTAAGCAATTTCCAAATGAATACACAGTCAATTACTTTCACTTTGTTCAGCACCAACCCATCAACCACTGCTAATCAAATACAGACCTAAAATTCGTGCTCGATCCTGCCTTTTATTTAATGATTAAATTGAAATGAGGTTATATTGTCACAACACCCATGCTTATCATTGTTAAGATGTGCGATATCTATTAAACATACATAGTGTACAGTCAACACAATGATCCATATTTAACTTGCAAGATCATGAATTGTCATTTAAACACCCAGATAACAAATCACCACTTCAACTCACACTATGTTGTGAAATGCACAACCATTTGGAAAAATGCAGTGTATTTCTATGACTGTACAGGTCCAATTTCCTTTGAATCTAACATTCAAAATGTTGGGCTATCCAACACAATGAGTCAACAACAACATACCCAATCTCATAACACAAGTCAATCAAAATGCAACAAATCCGTCGAAAAATAAAAAAAACTCTGGGACTATCTCTGGGGGTGCAACCAAAAATATCCATAGCATACACAGTGTATAACCACACCATAATTACCACAATGCAACATTCCCTTTTGAAAATTTTAAAACACACAATCACGGTATCATTAACTCAACCTATCGTGTTGAGCTATCAATCCAACACAAGGAGACAACAACAAAATTGTTCAAATCAATCAACTGCAATCAAAACCATACTGTGTAAAACTCGACCTCATCCTTGATGATGCAATTATATAACCATACTTATACAGTGGAAGTAACTATCATAAACACCCCAATTGCAATGATCATTAGGCCATTAAAAACACATAGTTATAGTAATCATTGATTCATGCTACAGGAATGCCACTCATACCAATGCATCAAGCACAAAGCATCATTGTGCATTAATCAATTAAAAACAGTGTCGGGTTATCCATTCAACAAACACGAGGCATCAACTGTGTATTTGATTTAACAACTCATTCTAATTAACCATGTTGAGCGTATCCATCCAATTATAATAGCCATTGCAGTGACTAGATACCAAAACCAACACCACTGTCACATAATCAATGGACGGCCAGTAATCCACTTTATCGACAATGCACCACCAATCCATAACTACCAACAATACCCTCGGAAGGCCATAACGGTCTCCTCTATAAACACATGGATTAAAATGGGGAAGCTAGAGTCGACTCTTTTTTATGGTGAAAACCTCTAAGACCAACAGCGTACACACAGAGAAAACCACAATTCACTTCATGGAGAGGGTGACAAATCTTGGGACAGGAGAAGCTAAGAACAGAGGAGAAAATATCCATTTGAGCCTTGTAATGATACTTAGCACACGCGGGGTATAACCCTCGTGGCTCTCCCAGTCAACCAACTACAACGTTGTGGTGAAAACAGAGCTGAGAAGAAGCAATATAACCCACTACGTGACTATTGGAAGCATGAAGTAACCCCAATACCCAAGCAAATAATTCACAGTGACACAAGTCATTTTAAACTCATTAAAACCCCATAAGAACCAAGACTGGGTATGGTGATACAATGCGTGAAGTCAGTCGTCTAGTCTAGATCAAATGGAACCCTCCACTAAACTGGAAAGGATGACAGAGAGCCTTTATGGCTGCTAATACTCAAAACAACCCAATACATTGTAACTTCAGACATTATCACAAAGAAATCCACCAACAATTCATTCCAGAAAATTCTCAATTTCACATAGTTTCCATACTAGAGGAAAGCACAAACCAATACATCCGAGCCAATATCCATTTCATAATCAGAGCAGATTCATGGATGGAAAAAAAAATACATACCTGTAATCAAAAACACCCTAAAACGCAAGTGGGTCGAGCGGTTCCTCTCTGCTAGTAAGTTGGAGCATAACAACAACAACAAAGTTGAACAATAGTCCGATTAGGGTGGCGGCCAACGAAGGAGTAAAGGTGACGTGCAGTAAATGCATGTTGCCTCCATTCACAATACATTAATTCCTTAGTACATGCCAGTAAGCTTTCCATTAACACAATTAATCAATCCATGTATCAAAACCATCACCCATTAAAACCAATAGTGCGGCCCATACCAAACTTATGCCATAACATAATCACCATTTCATATGACTCAATCAAATCGCATAACCATTAGCATCTATCACTTTGTCAAATGCACAACCCACATCCTATCCTTTCAATATATACCATATACATATTAACCATATAACTCAATCAAATCTCATAACCATTAACTTGCTAGCTAGGATTTAAGCATAATCATTTTAATCTTTCATGTGTGTAGTGTAGTATATTTGCATAGTTAGATCCCTTTTCCGTTTGCATTTGTTATATTGTTTTTTCCTTTTTCCAACTACTCTTTGGGTATTGTTACTAACATGTTTGTTGTGCAGGTGTCCCAAGAACAGATAGCAATGGTATCAATGAATAGCATAGGCTGTAGTAACATAAAATTAGAGCTTAGAACATAACATGCCTTATTCATCATTTACTTGTTGCACACAGAACCAACACATCATAAGCCCAATCCATAGCCAATAAAAACAAGATCTCATCAACCATGTAAGCAGTGTTGAACAGCAACACAACCATTAAATGAGAGCCAGACCTAATCTCCAATCTACAAGGGGGGTCCCACCTACTAGTATTATTTATATGTTATCTTATAATAATAGGCTTTATCAATACTTTTTGGGATAAACTTCATTGCGATTTTAATCGTCAGCAGAGAGGAAAATCTTCAAGGCCACTTAAATAAACTTAAAAGTCCGTGATATGGAGTGTAAAATTCTAGTTTCATAAAAGTTAGTCGAGACCCCCCTCTAACATAGGGGATAAACACAAGGTCGCATGAGGAAAGGTAGAGGAGATAACCCCTCCAAATTTGGACCAAGCGTAGTGGGGATCGTATATTGAGGGTCATTCTTGGGATTTTGTTGACCGCATTTGACTACTGAGCTTCATGGACCTTGAATACATTCGAGATCCTCAGTTGTATTCCATACAATTTCCCTTCGATACCCTTGAAAGGATTCAGAATTAGATATCCTGATCATTATTATCATCCTGGCTATCCATTGTACCTGCCTCGTAACTGACTGCGAGATGGAATCCTTGTTTCCTTTTGTAGGGACTTACACAGGTGATTACGGGGGTATACCTATAGGTTTTAACCTTGTACAATATTTACTACAAATAGATTTTCAGTAAAAGAATAGAAAAAATATAATGGAAAATACAAACATTACACAGATATTTTTCCCCTGGAAACCCAAACCGGGAAAACCAGCATATTCTATATCCATTCATTGTGATACATTTTTTACAATACAATATACATATAGGATCCAACAGCATCCAAAACCCTAACCCAATGAACTAGATTACTCAACAACCCTGATTCCTTAACTAGAAATAGAACACCATCAGCAAAAACCATGTGTCGAAAAACTGTCCAACAATGGACATGAAAATCGAGGCAACATGAAAAATGAGGTAAAAATGAAGCACATTTCCCAAGGAAAATATGTGACATTTTTCACGAGGAAAAAAAATACGACACTATTGCTTGTGCAAAGAATATAACACATACCCAACAATCTCCCACTTGTTGTTTTCTTTGCATACATGGGGTTACAGGGTTACATAGTCAACAATCCAGGGAAGCAATGCCCATGGATCCTCTACACCAAGAGAACTTCTCAGTGCTCACCGATTTTTTTAATGATTCTGCAACATTCTTCAAAGTGTCCACCTTCGTCAGCAACACTTTCTTTTCTTCAACCATGTCTCTCACAAAGTGATATTGAATATCAATATGCTTTGTCTTTGAATGATAAGTCAGGTTCTTCACCAGAAAAATTTCACTCTGACTATCACAATCTATCCTTACATCTTGTTGTACCAACCCAATACCTGAACACAATATTTGTAAACATATTTCTTCCTTACTTTCTTGATTGGTTTCCATGTATTTATCTTTTGTAGTTGAAAGTGCCACTAAAGCATGTCTTTTGCTCATCCAACTTATTGCTCCTCCAAACAGGTTAAACACATACCTACTTGTAGATCTCCAACGATCCAGATATCCAGCCCAATTTGCATCCACAAATCCATGTATATCCAACACTTTTCCAATCCCAATCTTCCTTGGTAGCACAATCCATAGATAGCAGTACCACGAAAATACTTGAAAACCCTTTTTACTATTGTCCAATGCTCCTTCCCTGGTTTTGACATATACCTACTCAAAACTCCCACTGCATCTGAAATGTATGGTCTAGTACAGACCATTGCATACATCAAACTACCAACTGCACTTGCATATGGAACACAAGGCATGCCCTCCTCCTCTTCCTATGTCTTGGGACACTGATCTATAGATAACTTTACACCAACAAGAATAGGAACCTTGACCGGTTTACATTCCTGTATATTAAACCTCGGCGATATTGTCTCGACATATTTTCTCTGATTTAACCAGAGTTTCCTCTTTTTTTTATCTCTTTTAATTTCCATGCCCAAAATGAAATTTGAAAGCACCAAGATCCTTCATGTCAAATTTAGAGGAAAACTGAGTTTTCGCATCCTGGATAATCTCCTTGTTGTTTCCTATCAAGAACATGTCATCCACATACAAGACCAAATAAATCAAATTATCACCAATTAATTTAAAATACACACAATGATCCTCTTTGATTCTTGTGAAGCCAAGTCCCAACATGTGAGTATCAAATTTTTGATACCACATCCTTGGTGATTGTTTTAAACCATACGGGGACTTTTTCATCTTGCATACCAACTCCTCCTTTCCCTTCACAACAAATCCTTATGGTTTCTTCATATATATTTCCTCTTCTAGATCCCCATGTAGGAATGTTGTCTTCACAACCATCTAATCTACTTCAAAATCAAATGCAGCAGAAATAGATAACAAAAATCTTATAGAAGTTAACTTGGCAACATGATAAAAAATATCACCAAAATCAATTCCCTCAACCTAGGAATAACCCTTTGCTAGGAACCAAGCTTTGTATTTCTCCATTTTTCCTTCTGCATTCATCTTCCTTTTAAATACCCATTTGTTTCCAATGGGATTTTTTCCAGTGGATAACTCCACTAGATCCCAAGCCTCATTCTTATCCAAGGCTACCATTTATTCATCCATGGCCTTTTTCCAGATCTTTCTATCCTCTGAATCCATTGCCTCCTTAACATCTCTAGGATCATCATCAGTAATATACAAAGAAAAATTTGAATGGAAATCAGATGGAGTATACCTTTCTGGTAGCCTTCTTTCTCGAACCGATCTCCTCAATACTGGAGTATCAGGATCTTCTTCTTTTGATTCTTGTTCTTCTGTAGAGTTTGATTCGTCATCCTTTAAATCAAACTCTATTTTCTCTAGTTCTTCCTTACTTGGTAGGACTTCATGTTTAACAACATCCTTCATTTTTTTAAATACCACATATCGGCTATGCACTACCTTCTTAGTTTATCGGTTGAAAATCTTATAACCTTTGAGACCATCTTTATACCCAATAAAGATACACTTTTCAGCCTTCTTATCTAGCTTACTCGTGTTTTCCTTTGGAACAGGAACATATGCCTCATAGCCAAATACCTTGATATGTGTGAGAGAAGGTTTATTACCAGTCCATACCTCTTATGGAGTCTTATCATCCAGCATTGATGAGGGTGATATGTTGACCAGGTAACATGCAGTACCCACTACCTCTGCCCAGAATTCTTGCCCTAACCCGGCACCAATGAGCATGCACCTTTCTTTTTCCATCAGCATCATGTTCATCCTTTCTGCAAATCCATTATGTTGAGGTGTATATGGAGTAGTCTTCTTCCTTGATATACCACACTTATTATATAATTATTCAAATTGATTCCCGTAGAACTCTACTCCATTATCTATCCTTGGCACCTTAATTCTTTTCTCTCTTTGATTCTCAACAAGAGACTTAAACTCTTTAAACCTGTCAAAGACTTCAGTTTTCTTCCTGAGGAAATATATCCAAGTATTCCTTGAGAAGTCATCTATAAATGATACATAGTACACATATTTTCCCAATGATGGGACCGACATAGGTCCAAAAACATCAATGTGAACTAGTTGTAAATTCCTTCTTCCCTCGTTGCACCAGAGGGGAATCTTACCCAATTTTTCTTCCCATATACACAATGTTCACAGAAATAAAAATATAGAGAGAATTTAGACATACCTTAAACCATACCTTTATTGTGTAGTAGTTGAATACCCTTCTCTCCGATATGCCCCAATCTTTGATGCCATAGCATAAATTTTTCTCTAGAGACTGTAGGAGTGTTTTCTTCTTCAAATCCAATACCAGGAACAATGGAACTATTACACCCATCACTAATAGTTGTGAATGTGTTGAA
>SNQJ01S0016640.1:67655-79589 GCA_010110895.2 Picea sitchensis
CTACGACTTGAGAGTTGGCCCGCATAAGATTTTTGTTAAAGGCTATCATTCTCGGCGATAGAAGGGCTGGTAAAACCTCGTTGATGAATCAATATGTAAACAAAAATTCAGCAACCAGTATAAAGCAACCATTGGAGTTGATTTCTTGACTAAAGAAGTTCAGTTTGAGGACAGATTGTTCATGTTATAGATATGACATAATGCTTGCCTTCTATCGTGGTGCCGATTATTGTGTTCTTGTATACGATTTTAATGTGCGAAAATCGTTTGATAACCTAAATAATTGGCGCGATGAATTTCTAATTCAGGGAAACCCTTCTGATCTAGAGAATTCTCCATCTATTGTGCTTGTGATTTTCCTTCAAACTGTAAGGCGGAATCTAACCTGGTATGAGAAGTTGGATAGGGAAGCTCAAATGAATAAAGAGATTTCAGGATGGAAGCTGGTTGTGGGAAATGTTTTCAGGTCCCCTGCTTAGTCATAGATTCTCTGTATTATGGTGGGTGATGAAATGCAGATATTGGGTATGGCAACAATGACTATTTTGTTTGTAGTAGAGGCCCTGAACGAATTAAAACCAACAGAGCACTTTGGAAGAGAACCAGGAAATCCTATAATGGCCCAATGGCTCGACAAGTCTCTTCAAGTGGAGTAATAGTTTCAAATTCAATGTCAGGGCAGAGATTTGGTTATAACCACAAATCCATGGCTCGACGAACCTACTCTTCTCGGAACAACTACAGAATTTGGACAAGAAATAACCAACAGACATCAAGGGTAGAATCTGACAAGGTTCTTACATTGGATAGAATATTGAAAGACAATGTTGATGCTAAATTAGTTGACCATGTTCAGTCTTCATCTGATGCAAGGCACAATGGGCTGACTTGCCAGGTGATTCTCAAGCAAATTTTGCAGGGCCACAAATGATGCATCTCTAGGTAAAAGTTCATTTCGGGTTGAAGCAGAGATTTCACCAGTGCAAAGGGAAAATTTACAACCAGTTAGCTGGTGAAAGGCATCACTTTCACCAGCTAACCAGCGAATCATATGGTGAGTTAGTTGGTGAAAGCACAAAAAGAATTTTTGAAAGCTAAGGATGGAGCAGGGCGTTTTTCACAGGATTTAAAGAGGTTCCAGAACATTAAAGGATTAACAACTTGGTCGAAAAATACTTTGCATCAGAGATTCGTGGGAGTTTTGAAAACCACATGCTAAACTGATCTCCTAAAGTGTCGACTGTGAGTAACTGAAGAAATCTAGCTGCCAAGACAGGTGCCTTTGCCATGCTTCATAACACAACAGATTCCAGAAGCTGAAGAGCACATATGTCAAATTTTGAGATGGAAGACAATTCGAATGCTAGTCTAGCTACTAGTCTTTGTTATCAATTTGCTTAGTTAATTTGAATTGCTATTTTTAGATACAGATCCAAGTTTTTAGGATCTTAAAAACTGATTGTAAAAGGCTATAAATGCTTATCTTCTCTAAGAGACAAGGGTTCAAACCGGGATACATTTTTGTGCTACTGTATAGACTCTTTTGATATAATTAAATTGCAGTCCCCTTTTGTTTTCAATATCAGAAATATCCATGTTTCCATTTCTGTACTTCATTTCAGTTTATTTTAGCTTATGAAGACTTTTATCTCTTTATTGAGCTCATAGATTTGAATTGAAGGATTCTCTTTCTATATTGTATTAGGCCTTACACCCAACTGTATTTGGCAATCAAGATTAGTGTTCTTCATCCCCCCCTTTCAAATTACTTGATCTGATTATTGTTTCCTGACATCACTGTCTCTTTAGAAGTATGATGAGTTGTCTATTACATTGATCATTAAAGACCCCATTGTTCCAAGCATATCTACACATTATTTTTAGGTTACCAAGCATCCTTAGACTACAACCTTAAGGAGTTTCTTGGAGTGATAACAAATTGGCGCCGTTTCCGGGGAACGGAGAATGAAGCAAGCTTCCCTGGGAGATGACATAGTTTCAGCTTTTGATGATAGACAAAGGCTGAGCATTATATTGGTTGTAAGCATCTATCTGGCGACTCCACTTTCAAAGACTCCACTGGGGAGGATCCTGTTGATAAAGGATGAAGAGGCTCAAATCAAAATCCAGGTATCAGTTCATTGGTTTGCTTCATGAACTATTGTTGTTCGTTATTACCTCTTTCATTCTTTTCCCTTCGTGTGTAAAGAGAATTATTTTTTGTTTTGTATATTCAGAAAATCATCATCCTTCTTATATATATTCGTATTTAGAAGAGGAAATCCTACAACCCTTCATTGTAGATGTAGATTCGGTGGCTTTACCTCAACCCATTCACAAAGACGACCACTGTATTTCTTTTCCTTTAGAATATGATAAGCCATGTGACCTTGAAAAGATAGAAATTGTTTCAGACCTTGTCCAGATCTCAGCCACTCTTGTCATAATTTCTGAACCTTGTGATGAACTCGTTAACTCTCATGATCATCCCACATCTTTTAAAGTTAAGATCCGGACGAAGATGTTCAAGCCTTTAAAGCTGCCCCTTCTTCTTCATCCTTATCCTGATGGCTGTTATGAATATCTCCCTTGGTTTTCTGGAGAGAATCAAGCTTCAGCTGAGAGACACATGGAATCCTTTTTGGATTTTGTTGATCATTTTCAGCTTGCTCATGAAGATGTGATCATGATATTTTTCTCAAAGTCTCTGATCAAAGATGTTGCTGCATGGTTTAAAAGTCTAAGAACTGATTCAATTGGCTCTTGGACCGAGTTCTCTAATGCTTTCCTGAAGTATTGGGGCAAGTACAAATATTTAGATTCATACCTCGCTGATTTCTATGCTTTGAAACGAGAGCAGGATGAAGCCTTGCCTGTTTTTAACAGAAGGTTCTACCGTGTTTATCATGACATGCCTTTGGAGGTCAGGCCTAGAGAGATAGTTGCCATGATATATTATGTCATGGGTCTTCATTCAGATCTTGTCCTTTTTCTTCTAGAACGAGAGTCTTCATCCTTATCCTAGTTGTTTGAAGATGCTCAAGAAGTCGAGGAAAACATTCATGTTTCCCAAAGGATCTGAGATCGAGATTTCTTTGAAAGTTTGCAAGTGCATGAGCAAGAAAAATATAAATATACTTCAGATTTTGAGCAAGAGAGTAATGAGGTTGGAGCAGATTTGGGATAGCAACAAACATGCAAGTTCAATTCAGTTTCAGGGTCAGATTTTTCAGTGTTCGCTGAGTCCTCCATAGATAGGTATGCTTGTGAAGTTTATGATCAATTTGTAAATATAGAAGAGCCTATTAAGAATGAGGACTGCATAGGAGATTACATGTTCTTAGCTTATTTTTTTTCATGTGATGGAAATCCTGTGTTTTTATCCTCTTGTAAGCATTATTCTGATAAGAAAATTGTAGTTTTTGATGATCACGAGCTAATTTCAAGGGAACCATAAGATTATTCGTCTTCTTTTAGAGAAATAGTTATGGTTGAACAAGTGTCTGCTATAGATGAGCAACATGATTTTTATATTCTTCTTGAGGATTAAGTGGCAGCTTTCATGGACTTATATTTTTCAGAGAACCTGAAGATTTCAGATTTCTTTAGCTTGCCAATGTTTATGGGCGATAGTTTCGGATATGTAGCAAATGCTAAGGGCAACCATCAAATTTCAGTTTTGCGGACAAAGGGGAATTGCAGCAGAAATAATGAGCAAAGAGATGATCAGAGATGTATGCAAGTCATGGTTAATAATAGCTATCAAGATCAGATTGCCTCCTTTAAAAGATTAAAAAATGATGAGCAAATTTTTATATCAACATATGACAGTTTTGAATCTACAATAGATCCTAAGGGTATCTCTCAGTTTCAAGATTTGCAGCAACTGGAAGTTTGCAGCAGATATCAAGAAGAAGGTGAGGAACTGAACAATCCAGAGAAGCAGTCTATCGTATATGTTTCTCCAACAAATCTCGATCAACTTGCATTCAACAATGAGATTAGTAAAGGCAGTTTTCAACACCTTTTCAATTTACAGTTGGATCAACAATCCAAAGAGGTATTTCTTTATGAATTTGATGACCCTTTTGCTGACTATTTGGAGTCTATGAGCAGCATAGATGTTAATAATTTTGTGTCAGAAGAAGATTGTCTTTATCATTTGTTCAAACCTCTTTTCCCCATGATATCTCTTCCATTATTGTTTGGGCCAAGATCAAGGATTTTAATAGTAAATCAGTTTATGATATGGCTGCATTGGAAATTCCATCTTACCTGATAAATCTGCCTCTACTGGTTAGTATAGGATTAGGCAGAGGAATAAGCTCGCCATACAAGAAAATGATATCTTTTTCAGTTGTTGATTTCATAAATAAGCAGGACAGGTTACATGCAGGTTACAAGCAAGCTACAATCAGACTACAGGTTTGCTAAAGAACAGTTGCATAGGCCAGATGACTCCATGCCCAATGCTAAAGGCTACTGGAACTACTAGGTTCTTGGAAACCTCACAGGGAGGTCTCCATCCCAGCTGTTTCCATGTTTCCATTTCTGTACTTCATTTCAGTTTATTTTAGCTTATGAAGACTGTTATCTCTTTATTGAGCTCATAGATTTGAATTGAATGATTCTCTTTCTATCTTGTATTAGGCCTTACACCCAACTGTATTTGGCAATCAAGATTAGTGTTCTTCATCCCCCCCTTTCAAATTACTTGATCTGATTATTGTTTCCTGAAAGCACTGTCTCTTTAGAAGTATGATGAGTTGTCTATTACATTGATCATTAAAGACCCCATTGTTCCAAGCATATCTACACATTATTTTTAGGTTACCAAGCATCCTTAGACTACAACCTTAAGGAGTTTCTTGGAGTGATAACACATTGGAAATTCAATTTGTAAGAATGACTGTCGGAATACCTTGATCTATGATTATGCAACCAAACTCCAGCTCTAGCTTCTTCTTTACACATTGCACCATCGAAATCCATGCTCCAAAAATCTGCAGTCAGTTCCTCACTTTAATCACTTGCGACCTATAAGCGTTCTTGCTCATCAGTTCAGAGAGGGGAATGTGAATCTTTAGTTTAGCTAGTTCCCCTTCAAGACTGAAAGTAGTGAGAGTTTTGCTTAAGCTCTACATTTCTAGTTTATCCATCGAGGTTCTAGGGGCAAGAGCACTTGGTTGACTAGTTAATGAAACTTCAGTCTGCTTTTCTCTTTGTAAAATCTAGGGAGTTCTTTTTGCATGAGATTCACCATTTTTCCACTCAGGGACTTTCTTGGGAGAGGATTATGAGGTTTTCTTGTTTTCAACTATTCTCTCTGTTTCAGTAGCCTTCTTTGTTTCAACAACCTTCTTTGTTTCAACAGCCTTCTTTGGAGGGTTGTCATTTGCCTTCTTTCTTCTCAGGTTATACTGCCTGGGTACCTCCATTATAGAATTTTCAAAGGCCCGCTGTTCTGTTTCCTCAACTTCCTCATTTACCACCTTTGTTTGTGAAAGGAGAAAAAGCTCGTTCTCTTCCTGAGTAAGAAATATGGATTCATTATCATGAACGCCCATGAGGTTTATATGAGTGTCATCCAATTCTTCGACTATCTACTCACCTTCATCAACATAACTTTCCTGGAGGGGTGTTCTAATTTGTTGATCAAGCCCCCTCTGTTCTCTTTGATCCCTAAGATCTCTCTGCCTTATTTGGGGAGGATTTCTTCTGAAGTTTGGATTTCAAATTTGAGGAGCAGCTTGGTTCTCCCTGGGTGGGTTTCTGTCAGTTATAGTAAGCCTCTCCATCATTCTCTCCATGGCTCTAGCTAGGGAATCTAGTTTGGTGTCTGAAGAGGAAGTGGAAGGATCCTCCTTAATCATGACCCTCCTTTCTGTTCTCTGCCTGGCTCTTTTGGCTAAAATATTTTCTTCCACACTAATGACGCTTTTTTGCATGTCTTCCAGAGTAGCAGAATTTCTTTCCCTTAGCTGATATGACATGTCAGTTTCAAATCCATCGGGGAATTTTATTAATGCCAAACCTTGAGGTGGTTTGATATCAGCTGGAATTGCATTGTACAAATTGTTGAAATGAGTGCAGTAATCCTGCACTGTCTCTTCTTGGTTCCTTCTGATATTCTCATACTCTGACAAGATTTGGAGAGGATTTTTCTTTACCTCCCACATGTCAATAAAATTTCTATGAAAAGTAGAAATTTCATTTATGGAAGCAACACGTAAAGTTCTGAATCACTTTTTGACTTCTTCAGTCAAGCTCTGAGAAAATAGTCTCATCTGCACATCAACTTCATCTACTTCCTGTAAATAAAAATAATCGTTCATTTTGTCAACATGTTGTTGTGCACTCAAAGAACCAGTACCATCACACTAAGGAAGTCTGGTTTGATAGTCCTGAGGCATGGCATGTAAAGGAGCGACCAACACCAATGGAGCATACCTTGCTGCCATGATTGGTGGAAGGGGATGGACAAAAACTTGTGTGATAGGAGGGGTAGTGACTAAAGCTGTAGAAGATGAAGGGCTGGGAGGAACAAAGTGACCTGGTTTAGGTTTAACAGAAGCTGTAGCAATAGTCAAGGCAGGAAGTTCAACTGACTGCTGAAAGTAAGTTTTGTCTAAGGCTTGACCAAGATTCACAACTAGATCTTCTAGCTTGTCAGACTCCTGGAGAAAACATTGATTAGCTTTAGCTCTGGGAGAGAGTATTTTAGAGGTCCTGGGCTGAAAGAAGGTTTGATCTAAAACTGTTGCATTGACAAAGCTGTCAGATTTTGTCCTAAAAAGGCTTTGTTCAAAAGATATGTAAAACTCAAGATCTTGAAGGGAAACCAACTTCTCTGGGAGAGAAGGGGACCTATGAAGTGGACTGTGACTCCCAGAACCCTCTGCAACATTTTTATTTTTGAGTAATCTTTCGGGATTGTCTATAGCTATTGCAGGTTTTGGGTTCGGATGAGATCTAGTGAAAACTCTTTTAGGAGCCAGGATTTTTAATTTTTAATTTTATTTTTGGAAACTTTAATTAATATATACAAACTTTAACAACCTCTGAACATTATCTCTATATGAGTTTTCTTTATGATTCGTTCAGAAATAAATTTTTCTTTGTCTAGGGAAAATAAATTGTAGGATATGTAAAGTTTGTCTAGCTCCCCAGTATGGTTGCCACTATGCTAATGCTCTATAAATTCCCAGAGGTTGTCGTGTTGTAGAAGAAATTTACAAGAGGTAACTTTATCAAACTGCTTCAAAACTGGGATCTAGCCCTTCCAGTTTCAGAGAGGGATCTCTCTGTAAGATTTAACTTTGTTTTAGGTTATAGATATTAGGGTAGTTAAACGGATAGAACTGTATTGTTTGTTTTATAGAATGGCTGAAATGTGTATTACTCATCTATTGGGCTATGGGGTCTGCTTTATAAAGTTCCAAGATCAATGAACAAATTGTAAAAGGTATTCTCATAGGGAAGGATAATGCAACTATTGGATTCTTTAGCAAAATAATCATGGATAGCAGAAAATATGAGAGAATCAATTATAACCAAGAAGCATTTAAGAATTTCTTAATCATAAAATTAGAAGAAAACATTTAGATCTTCAAAAGTTAGAAACAAAGTATACGAAGATAAATTCTGCAACTTTCGCTACTTTTAAATGATCGGATTCAGAAAACAAAAATGATTAATATGAAAGGTGAAACATTCAGCAAAGAGGAGTAAACTTCACCAACAGCTAACACGTAGGAATCCTATAAAACATCCATTTTATTACTGGCAGATCTCGTGAGAAAATTACAGTGCTTACAACTTGCTAGGGTGTAAAGATCAACCCTCATTACTTCGAAGTTTGAAGTATTTATAACAAAAATTACAAATGACCTTTTCATTAATGATCAGGACGTGGCAGATTCTAAATCTAACTAAATAGATAAAAAGATACAAAAATGTAGGAACTGATGATGATTTATTGTATCCGTCATGCTGATTTTGGGGAAGGACGTTGGTGAATCATTCACGTGACTTTGACTGCTCTACGTGCTGACTCAGATGGTACACCTCATCTCTCATTCGATCAAATTGCACAGATCCTCCCATCTTCGCTAATTGGGAATGGTGACTTTGAGCAGTCTTCGATAGATTTCATCCATTTCTGTATATTTGGAAAAAGTTGGCTTGGTGATAAAAATGTATTTGATTTTGTGCTGGATACTGAGGTCCAACTGCAGAGTCTCTTAATATGCTTTTCCTGTTATGCTACCCTGTATTCCTGAAAACTTGGAACTGTCCTTAGCCATTGTGGCGATCTTCTGCTTGTAGTAAAAAAGGGTCATCATCTTGTCATTTAATACCAATAAACTGGGAAGACCTTTCTTATGCAAAACCTCAATTTTGCTGAAGAACCTCTGAACTCCGAAATCCATGTTCTAGACTTTCTCTTCCAGCTGCAACATTAATACTCTTTTGGTTAGAACCCTCTTAACCTCGAGGATGGTTTCTATTCTATCTTCAATCTTCATGTCTTCCAACTCTTCTCTAGTCTTTGAATTCATAAACCTGATGATTTCATTCGCTTCTGTCAGCATTTCTCCCAGCTCTCCCTTTATCTTGTCGATGGCCTGCCTACTCCTCAACACCAATTCATGTTGTTCAAACATGATTGGCACCATGGGCCATATTTCGTTTATGGATTTAGAGATATCCATCCAAATGTTCTCCTTAGCTTCTGCTAGTGTTTTGCCTCCCATTGTTTGCTTTTGCAACTGTTGTATTTCCCGCTTGATCTTTTCTGATATTTTCCTTTCAATGTTGTAGCTTGTCTGATAAGAAGACTTGAGCTCTTGGATATTATCAATCTCTTTTTTTAGTCTATTTATTTTCATCCCTTGTAGGGTCATCTCCTCCATTGATTTTTCTAGCTCTACAGATTTTTCCAAAGCTGTCAGTGGGGTGGCTGATGGAAGTTCTGTTGTGGTGGTTGTTGATGCTTTTGTTGTGATAAATTCTGTGAGGGGAAGCACACTCAATGGGATGAATTCCATGGGTGTCTCATGTTCCTTTTGCTTTACTAACCTCTCCAGCTCTACTTCCATATCTTTTATCTGTGCATTCTGTTCCATGATCAATTTTAGCATCTCTTCCTTTTCACCTTCTGTCTCAGCCATTTCTTTGGCCTATGAGTCTTCTGTAGGTGGCAATTTTAGTTGCTTCCTCAGAGATGCTATGTCAGCATTATTTTTCTTGAGCATCTCCTTAGCTACTTTCACATTTGAGGGGTCATACCCAATCTTAAGTACCAATTCTTCCATAGAATTAACCCTGTTATCCTTTGCAAAAGATGATATTTTCTCCAACTTTATTTGGTTCTAAACATTGTTAAGAGAAATCTGTAATTTTGCAGCAGTAGTGGAAGCATTTGCCAATGTTGAGAAAACCATTTCTCCAGTCTGCCTATGTAAATCCATCTGATCAGCTGGATGTACATCTCTGGTGTTAAACTCAAATGTTGACCTCTTGTAATCAATGATTTCCTTTGGATGGGGCACTTGTGCCGGCAAAAACGCCATGTGAATTCTCCCTTTCTCTGTATCAAAATATGATAAAAATCTGTGCTATGCTATGGACGTTTGCTTCCATAACTGGGCATAAGTGTTGCTGGCCAGCATCTCATTTTTCTTCTTAATCAAATCATACGTTTCAAAAATGCTCAATTTTGCAGATCCTGGTGGAGGTTGGGTAGTCACAATGGTATCAATCCATTTCTTTGAAGAAGAGGTAGACATCATCTGTTGGCTGCTTGAGACCAGTGGTGAATGATCTCCTTACATGACTGTAGTTGACTAGGTTTCTTCTTCACCAAACTTGTCGGGTGTTGGACTAGTTTTTGGCCTTTTCTTGTACACCTGGAAATCCTGTGCAAACACCTTATTGACTGAAGGCGAGACATCATTTCTGGGTCTTTTCTTCTTGGGTATCTGCGGTGTAGTTGTTTGTGAAATAATGACTGAAGGCGATTGTTGTTCAATGTCTTCCAGAGTGTTTGCCTCCCACTCTGTCTAATTTGCAAATTTCTCGATCTCTGGCTTGAGTGCATGAGCATAAGGGGAACTTTTATTTTTCGACCTCATCTCTGCAATGATCCCACACAGATCATAGTGCCACAGGAAACTTGTGCCAAATTTCATTTCCTTTAACAGTTTGTCTGCCTCTTCCTCGACTGCTTGACTATTGCAGATAAAAGATCTTATCTGCCCCTTAATTCTCAACTGTTGTTTCTTCTTCAAAGAGACAAAATGCATGTTGTTTGAATTGATCATTTGCCTGATGTATTCGAAGGAAAAAATCCTAACCGGAACATATCTGGGCAGTTTATAAGGAGCCAACTCACACCCATATACTCTAATCTCCGTGTGATTTTGAAACAAGTACAAGTCTCCAATTTTGGCGAGGTCCGAGAGGTGTAAGATTCTATGGAATTCTTCATTTATCCGTGGCTCTGGTATACCACTGAGCATGCTCACCATTGGGTTGTAAAACTGCTCAATAAAATGTTTGAATTTAAACTCTGTGGAGTTTCTTCTGAGCAGTGAAGTCCAATAAGTGACAGGTTGTGGTTTGTCGTCCTGGTCCATTTTCTGCATAGGGAAAGAGAACTTATCTGCTTGAAAAAAGGTGAACATGTAGGCCAGTATTGAAGAATACCGTAACATGCCCTCTGTGGAAAATTTAAAGAGTTGTTCATGAATGTTCTCGGCCAGGAAAGCGCTGTAATCGAATTGGATGGTGTCTTTTTCTTCAGCAGAGAAAATGGATAGGAAACCCAAAATGGGTTCATCCACCCATTTGTCTGAGAAATAACCGAGCAGACAACATAGCGATGAAATAATTTGGTTTCCCTTTTTTGAAAACATGTAGAAGTGGAAAGGGGGATTTTTCTTGGGGAATTGGGCATCCCGTGGGAAGAAAATCTCAAAAATATGCACCCTCTGGGGAAAAGACAGATTTTGGTACATCTCTGTTATAACTTCAATGGTGAGGGGAGAGTGAGATTCGACTCTAGGTATTTGCATCATTTGATCAATGGCCTCAGGTGTGATAGAGAACAAAGTTTCTCCGGTCGATGAAACTATGGCTCTCTAATCGGGGAGGTAACGAGCCTGGCATTTGAGGACGAACTCGGGAAAATGGTGGATTTGGGGGAAGAGATACAGAGGGAGATGGGACTCCCAGAGCCCAATCTCATCGCTTTGATCCATGAATGTATATTTAAACCATGGCTGTAATTCGGCGAAATCGAATTCGCATATGGTCTCTGAGATCAGGTAATCTTTGAAAGCTAGAGGGATTCAGTCGCGATCGACAGGAGGTGGGAGGAATGAATTTTCCTCGACTTTTGATCTTTTGGATTTCGACACCATCGATTCAACAGGTACCTACAAACTGAAACAAAATCATTAGTAGGCAATGGCTATAGCTGGGTCATTGAATGAAAAGGTGAGGAAAATGCACTTTTGGTGTGCGGAAGGTGTGAGCGTTGTGCAAATGGTGGAAATAGAGTTAAATTTGAGTGAATGGGTATCCATTGGGCACGGGGGATAGGTCAGCAAACTAACAGATATGTTAGCCTATAATAAATGGACAACAAATCATTTGAAGTGAGGTGGCAAGTCAAGGACGAGTGAAGGGTGAGCTAGGGTGACGTGGACGACGATGAATGGAAAATAGTTGAAAAGGATATGACATATGACAGGTGAATGGAGGAGGATACGTTGACAGGGTAATGAGACATGATTTTATAAGAGGGGATAGTGGGATGCGACATCATGAGGCGACGGTGGTATAGGAATGCCAGTATGGAAGTATGTTGGAGGGGGGTATGGCAGTAAATGGTTTAGAGCGGAGGGGGTCCGAAGTAATGGATTGATG
>SNQJ01S0016640.1:79627-103538 GCA_010110895.2 Picea sitchensis
TAATTTCTTATCAGCTGTCGATCTGCGCACTGTCTGATGGACCGTAGATGCATGCGCATTTGTTAATATTCATATTGGACCCCCCCCCTTACCATTAAAGGTAGAATGGTTGGGGGGTCCAAAATTTCATCTCAGTCGTAGATCTAGGCGCCAATAACTCAACTGTAGATCTATGTGCAATCTTTAATCTCCGGGTGCGAAATAACATGTGCAGCAAAAACTTAGGATAATGCTTTTTGTGGGTTTTTTCACTGCTTCCCTTACATTTTGTCACCATGGGGTTAGGAAAAACATTTCAAACATCAAAATCATGAATTTTCATCCAACATTATGCATGTTTTATTGAAGGAAAAAACTAGCTAGTCTATGTCCTACCCTACCTACCTACACATTTAGCCTAGATTAGACTATTGGTCTAAGAAATTACTTTACCTTGGGGCTATTTGACCAACATTAGACAGTTTGATCAAATTTATTCACTAGCTAACCTATCTACTTGGCTAAGATTAAACAGTTTAGCCAAGTCTTATTCACTAACCTATCAACAGAAATTTAAAGAGACTTAACCATGATTAAACCGTATGGATCAAGTAATTGTTATTGCATGGGGCTTTTATCCATTTTCTTTTATGCCCTCTTTTATTCTTTTTCTTTCTTTTCTTTTTTTTCTTTTTCCTTTCTTTTACTTTTTCTTTCTTTTGAAAATAATTTGCAAAGATAAAATATTATTTTCAACCAAACTACATCAAGAGTAAAAATTTGCAGTCACTAGTTGATCCTATGAAATATAGGGTTATAAAATAACATAATTATTTTAACGCTTTCATGACAATGTGCACACACACTCTACTTGTCTGGTATGCATTCTTGTATTGCAAACGTCTTTTGAGAGCTACAACAATCGTCATTTTTCCGCTCATGAATCGTGGTAGCACTTTTTGGACAACATCTAGTTGCACACGCATGCTAATAATTGATCCCGTTAAGCCCATTTGGGGTCGTCTATAGCCCCAGGGTCTGATTTGTGCAAATGCAATTCGTAGAGACATAAGTATTTGTTCAAGTAGTGTAAGTGTACTTACATCTGGTAGTGGTGTGGTACATCTTATTTGGTCAGGTGTTGCAAATTTTGGCAGTTTTCCATTCTCAAGTGATCGTTTGCATGGAAGACAAATTTTGCTAGTGGAAAATGTTCTATCATTTAGTGTCAAGATGATGTATTATTTTTTCAAGTTAGGGGTGAAATACTTAATGTTATTTGAGAAATTCAATTCTTCACAAATCGCACATGCAATGGAAGGAGTGTCTTCAATTTTTTTCATATAGGTCTGCTTTGCATATCTTTTTTCTAGATGAGGATGTATAGCAAGTTTTTGTTGGTTTTCAATGCTAGCATTGCACAATGTTGGCTCTAATTTACAATATGTGATTTCCCCCCCTCAGTCAGTATCATGACCACTGTGGGTTATGTAGCCGCATCTGTTTCTCTCACATGTCTATTTTTTCAACATGTGGTAGGTTAACTTATGGTTGCCACTCGAAACTAGTTTCACTTGTTGACAAGCCATGTTGAAGGTGGAATCGACATTTGTTACGAGAATTTCCTCCTCACCATGTTGATTATACAAAGGGTGATGGTCCTCCTCACCATGTTGATGATACAAAGGGTGATGGTCTTTTTCATTGGACATGTGATGTTTTTATTTAGTAGGAAGTGTGTAAATACGCTTGTGTTGTGCACACACAACTTTTTTTAGGTTGTGATATGTGAGTTTGTGTTTCTTGGTCAAGCTCCCTTTCACCTCATGATGATTGGTCGTACAATTCAGAGGTCTAGAAGGAAGTGAACCGATGTATTTATTTCTTCCACTTATGACCTTTTTCAATTTGTGATAAGTCAGTCTACGTTTTTTGTTTAAGCTCTCTATGACTTGATGGAAATTGGGATGAGTTTCATCGTGATTAGACAATATGGGACGCTTATGTAGATTTGACGTGGTTTGGTTAGCATGGACACTAGATCTTGAACTGGAAGTATTTCTTATCAAAGTTTGATAATGGATGTGTGGCATATCTATTTTCGACGACATGATGTCAATTGTTTGATCGTATTTTGAATCAATACAGTAGAAATGGACAAAACCGTCTGAAAGGGTTGACCAGACCTAGATATTTACTCTGAATATGATAGATATCCATTGCAAATAAAATGTCCCAAACTCTATATTTCCTTTCTCATATGGCATTGCCATGTTTACAAGGTATTGTTGCCAACTTCCAACTGTCGACATACTTTCTATGAGATATGGTAGAAGGTGTTGATTCAAGCAGTTAAATGCCTATCGAATGCCACCTATAATTGCATTGCAAAAGGATTGCACAGTGTAAAGGCACAATGAGTGCACATCAAATTTTGTTTCTATCAAATAGAAAATTGCATTGAACATACTATCTCCACAAGTATATGTAATAGTTGTTGCTATGTGTAATCCACGCGAGTGTATATGATGCATAATTCATTTCCAATGTGATTGAAGGTCTTTGTAGGCGAGGGACAAGTAAAATCAGATCCTCCAAGATTGCATATGGATAATTTTTTATAGAGTAGTGGTTCATAATGACCACTTACAGGATTGGCATCATGGAACAAGATGAAATATGGATCTCTAGATGGAGTTTTGTTGAAGAGTAGATATCTTCTTTTTCTTGTTAATGACCAAATTCAAATTGATATATTCAACCACTTGGTGATCCAACGTATACAAAATGTATCTCCCCAAATTCCTCTCTCATGTGGAGGCAGAGTTGCAGATGAAGACAACCACATATTTGAAAGATATGTACTGACATCATGTATTCCATGCAATTGGCAAAGAAAATCAGATGCCAATTCATATTGACACGACTCTAATGCCTCAACGTTTCCATTTTCTAAAAAATCCAAGAAATGATCTATCAATCCATTGTGTAGCCCGGTCGAGGAATAACGAAAGTGCAATAGAACTTGAAATGCATCAAAGAGGCAATCTCCCGCAGTATACGAGAATGCATCTAATATGAAAAGGGCATTGTTATGCAATACCTAGTCGATGTTATTGTGTACAATGGAGTTTGCATCTATTTGATAGCACTCAACATCTATTACTTGCTCTATATTTTAATTTTTGATTTTCAAGATGTTTCTTAGCTATGTTTAGATAATATGCAAATAGAAAAAAATATAACTATAAGTTTGGGAGAGCGTACCAATTCTGCCATGTATCCTTCAACCTTTTTGTTTCAAATTCAATGCTCCGTGGTTGCTATAGCATAATGACAAAGAAACAAATCTATAGTTAGTGATCAACCATATAGAAGAGATAATGCAAATAAAACAATAGTACAAACTTGCTCAGTACAAAGTCTGAGTACTTAAGAAATATAATTTTAGAACTTATTTTAGTTGTGCACCTTATAAGTGTTACATTAGTCATTGTATATAGCTTTACAATCGTATTCATCAATTAATTTCATTGTCACTCTTCAAAAATCAAGACTAAACAGATCTAAAACAACTTGTTGATGTCTCCCACTCAAAACATTCACATAGATGGTCTGTGGGATAAACAAAAGGGGAAGAATTAGGCATTCATGGACCTCTACCACAGGAATGGAACCAACACATAGAACAACTTCTCAAGGTTTCAATTATCTTACAAGATGAAGAAGTTATTCTAAGATTGGCCACTGGGGCACTCATCTTGAGACATATCACCATTTAGGTTACAAATAATCATTTCTACAAGAGGTCCAGATGTGGAAATGGTGATGGAAGATGCTTTGGAAGACCCAAAGTCCAACATAAAACTAACAACTATATGTGGTTTTCCTCAAGGAATAAAATCTTTCCCTGTCATAATCTGCAAAGAAGGGGATAGAAAGGTCCTCATAGATGCTTTCTCCACAATGAAAACTTTGAATTCGTCTCACAAATCCTTGTGCACTACCATTTTCCAAACAACTATGGTATGATGTCCAAGGCATGAAAGTGGGCATATGTGATTGGAAAAGGGACTGTTTGGAAAATGCACTAAATGTATGGTTTCAGAAACATAAAGATGAGGAGAACATACCATTTCCTTTTTTGTATGTCAGTATGGATGTGACAGAGGTGGGTTCTGTATTGAGGATTGACATTCTTGCGTGTTGTTTGAGGCCACTGGAGATAATTGGATGTGTAGACAGCTTCTTCTCAAGCTATACCATGGTTTTAATTTCAGAACCCTTTTAGGAGATTAACATTCAGGCGCCTCTTATTTCCAAAATGAATCTGAGATGTTGATCAATTTTGCAAACTGCGATATGGGTGACCTTGCTTCTTTAGTGCCCTTGCTAAAGTTTTATCATTATGGAAAATTTTGGAATTCTTCTAACCATACTTAGACATGGCCCCAATTCGGGACTTTGGGAGTTTTTAATGTGAAGTGCAAAAGTCTCCCAGAGTGAATTTCTCCCGGAGTCATTAACTTGCTCCTATTGTTAATTAAATTGAGATTACTTTAACCATCGTTATCAAGGACTTCAAGACTTCAGATATTCGACACTTCCAGAGTTTTCGAATGCAAAATTTGTACAACTCCCGGAGCAGTATGGGCCCGGAGCAGTACAGACATGTGCAATAAATGCAGACTAGCCACCATGCATGTGGGACTCTGAAAGACAACTAGATAGACTAATTTAATAAAAAAGAAACAATAACCAAAGATCGTCGATGCTAAGTGTCCACCATGCTGCAAACCCTGACATGTGGTTAGTCTTGTCTCATCCACGCAAATAATAACTATCTGCAGAAGAGATAAGGTCCTCAAATATGCCCACGTCTACAAGCCATTTGTCACCTTCCTAAGCTCTTCATTACCTTACACACTGCCATCTGTCTTTACACCTTTGTCAATGGGCTCCGATCTGGAATTATTTTTATACCCTTTACTCCTACAGTTTATCCCTTTGGTAAACACATGAAGTGAACATAATGTATTACAATGGCTACACAAGAGGGTGATTTAGTACCATCCCTCAGTTGACAGAGCAACTTGCAATGCCTGAACAAGATGGTAAACCAACACCATCCCAACGCTGAGTATGTGAATATGTAAGGTATGGTAAACACAGGCAGTGGACAGAATGGCTTGCAATGGTTGCACAAGAGGGTGATTTAGTACCATCCCTCAGTTGACAAAGCGACTTGCAATGTCTGCACAAGAGGGTAAACCAACACCATCCCAAAGACGAGTATGTGAAGATGTACGGTATGATCTATGCAATAAAAATTCTTGTTAGTTGTTTTAAGAGGTTTTTAATAGTATTGTACTGGTTAACACATGTGGACCCTTAGCCTAATCCTCAAGGATCCCTTGATTTTCCTGAACCTATTGATAATTCCCCTAATCCTGCGATGACACATCTTGTTTCTCACAAGTCTATTGATCCCCATCCCATAATATACAAAGAAACCGGTGTTCAAAATCCAGTGTCCACTAAGAATTTAACTTGCCAAAAAAGGAGAAACAAGAATTAATGTTTGGACTTGGGTCATTTTGTGTTTTATCTTCATCGTCCACCCAACATTTGCATTTCAGGTTCTGCAACTTTTTTTTTATAACTTACTGAAAAATGTCACCGATAAAGATGCACAAGGGCCGACAATGTTGTCAATTTTTCTTTCAGCTTGCTTAAATTTGTATCATACTTATCCCTTCTATACGTAGCTGCAGTTTTCTTCTACAAGAACATTTTGCAAAGGCAACAAGCTTTCTTGTTCAACACTTTTTAGGGTCGTAATGCATTCCTGTTTCTTCGATCTCAATATTCACATTTAAGGATGATTTGTAAGATCATTTTCACTCGGTTATCATTTCTATATTTTTTTATATCTATATTGATTTTCAACACCTCCTAGTATTGAACATTCATACTTGCAAACTGTAAATAGTAAGCAGTAAACAACAAATATAAATGAAAATATGGTATTGAAAATTACTCGTGAATGGTGAATGACAGAATCACAGGTCCAATTGCGGGTGTAGGATCTCAACCCTGCAAAGTGAAGCAACAGGTCCAACTGCAGGTGCAGGACCTCAACCTTGTAAAGTTGAAGCAAACAAGGGTGCAGGATTTCAACCCTGCAAAGTGCAAGAACAGATCGAACTGCGGGTGCAGGACTTCAACCTTGCAAATTTTAAGCAAACAAGAGCAAGTAACAAACAACAAACCAGTGAGAAAGCACCAAGAGGTCCAATTGCAGCTACAAAAACTCAACTTTGCAAAGTTGAAGCAAACAACAATAAGCAACATCCAACGAACCAACGAACCAACGAGCAAGCAACAACTAGTGAACCAATGAAGAATATATGGATCCTCAATGATGACTAGATTGCATTCCAAATACATAAGAAATATGGAACATATGATGTAGATTCAACTCCATCATTATATTCGACTATGCGAGTGTCGGTGGACAACAATATTTCCCAAATTCACTGCATACAAGATTGTATCCAAGAATTGGAGAAAACTGTATTGTGATAGGCCTGTTAATTAAACATTTAAGTTTGTCAGGCCTGTTAAGTAAACATTTAAGGATGTCAGGATTGTTTAAGGGCCTCGCACTATGTAAACATTTAAAAAAGAATGCATTGTGTCAGGCATGTTTAAGTACTTAAAAAAGAGTGTCCATGCTCAAAACTTTGGATATGTAATCATTTAAATAAAAATAATAAAAATTAAAAAAGAGCGTTGATGCTGAAAACTTTGGATATGTTAACATTTAAAACATTGGGAATAGCGAAGCTGGAAATAAGAATTCAAATCTATTATGCAATGAGATGATGAAAAATAAGTTTTTTTTTATTATATAAAAAATAATGTTTTTAGTTCTCTAGTTCGAACAATAGAGATTATGCGAAAATTTATAGTCAAAGGACAAATTAATATGAAGTCAACGAATTATCGATCGTTATAGTCCCTCTATGCCTTCAGCAGGGACTAATAAGGTATTCATAAGAACCCCAGGTTCCATCCATCGTGGTATAGTACGCATGGTTTATTATGTTAAAATGATATATATATATATATATACAATTTTATTCTAATAGTATTGATCGCTCTCTCGATTCACCTGTTTGTGTATGCTCTCCAAATTTTATTCTAATATGGACCGTTCTCTGCATTTATTCAGTTCATGTTGTGTACATGATTTGTTTAATAGTGATATTTTTTTGGATTCATTTTGATTTTATATTGACTTCTTTTAGATTTCTTTAAAAAGGTAAAAAAATTAAACTACTTCCTTTATATTATATTTAGAAAGTGAAAATATTTAATCAACATTTTTTTAGTGTGGTAAAATAAGATGTAATAAAATAATCAATATATATTTTATGATGATAATGATAATGAGACAAAGATTGGTCTCTTTGATCTTAAGAAAGATAAGAGATTACTTGGACTACTTTAGAATGTTATTTTGATGCTCCAAAAGTATTAGGAGAAGAGTTCCAAGATCATTGTAGTTTTGATGACTTAGAAGGTTACGAAGATCGATATTGTGACAAATATTTTAAAATTGAGATTTAATTTGGGTATATGCAGGGAACCACTCTAGGAGAAAGTGTTTTTCATTTTCAACCCTTTGAGTGTGACAAAGGTGACAGATTCTTTCATGCCATGGTGTTTTGAGAATTGTCCAACGTGTAGTTTCATTATGCAATTCATGAGAATTAGTTGTTATTTTAGCAATATCGATTCTCTTCTTTACGCTAGTCAAAACAAAGAGATACTTTTGATCTTCAAGATTAGGGTTAACCACCTCCTTATAGTATCTTAATTTTATTTTATCTTCTAATTCTTTATTGCACCAAATATTCTCCTTAAATTTATCTTTATGATATTTTTAATAAAATAATAACTTCTTCCTTTATTCCACAATGATTTAGCTAAGACATCCAATCTTGACTCATTGGTGATTTTGGCTGGAGTCTGAAGCAATTTTGGGGATCCTTGTGTCATCCATGTTGTTTATCTTGTTCTTGTACATTAAGTACCTAATCATCAGTGTTATCTCAATGGTGCTTGTTTCTATGAGTAGGATAGGATAGGGCGTATTGCCTTTAATTTTGAGACTATAAGTGATAAAATTATTTTGGATATGCTTTATCTTTCTCCAGGATTCTTGAGAGATATTGCATCCCCAAAATTCACATCCATATAATATAATAGGAGTGACAAGAGTCTCAAGGAGGATCTTTTTCTTATCCCATAGCCAAAGGTATGCTAATTTACAATTATTTTTAAGCCCAAATAAGCTTTCCACCCTCCATTTATCCTTTTCTGAATGTTACAGTTCTAGTTGATCTTGTGATGAATATTGACTCCAAGATACTTGTACGAAGACACTTCCTCCAAGCTATTGTTGTCATATACAAAACTATCGTAGGTGATCTTTTGGGATTTAATTATCATAACCTTTGCTTTGTTAGTGTTCACCGTCATCCCTCGATTAGAGCATAAGTCCTTGAGGATTCTAAGATGCTTATTAAGTTCATAGGGATTCCTTGTCATAAGAACAATATCATCGGAATAGATGAGAAGGATGATGACTATACTAGAAAGAGTCCGTCCAACACGATCTACAACTTCCAAACAATCTTCTAACTTGTCAATGTATATGCAGAAAAGGGTAGGGGATGGAAGGAAAACTTGATTGACTCCAATATTATAGTTGATTTCTTCTTACCATACCTCAATGCTCCTAAAATTGGCAATAACGGTCTCATACAACCGTACCACTTTAACTCTCAACTCAAAGGGAACTTTTATCTTTTTTAACCTATTCCAATGGTCAGTCCTAGGAACAATGTCAAAAGATTTCTTAAAGTCAACGAAACAACAAAGGAGATTGGTTTTATTGTTGCAACACTCCTATACAATGATCCTAATCATGAAAAGGTGGTCCATAGTGAAATGATAACCTCTAAAACCGACTTTTCCTTTAGCTCTGTTTCCATGGTTTTCTAACCATATTCTTATCTTCTTTTCCAAAATAATTCCATATATCTTGGTTAAAATGAGGTTCATGATAATGGTCCTGTAATTAGAGGGATTGATTTTATCCCACTTTACAATGAAGCTTTGATTATAGGGTTTAGGGAAGCCTTGCTTAGCTGCTAAATTGAAGAGCTTGTGTATGTGAGGGATGAGAATAGACCCTCCAATTTTTAATATTTCATCTTTGTAGCATTCAATATCCTTAGCTTTCTTGTTTGGAAATTGTTTAACCCCAAACTTTATGTCTTCTACAGAAAAAACTTCATCCTATGTAGAATTTTTTGGAATGTTTTCAAGACATTAGGGGATTTGTAAATATTTTTAAGGTAGAAATTTTAGTCCATCAGAGGAATCATACCCATTTCTTTAGTTATACGAGTCAAAATTTTCCTCCAAAGTTTATTTAGGTCTAGCTTAGATAAGTGCAAAAGCTTCTCTTGTTTTCTATGCATGTAATGCCTTTTTTCCTTTTAATTAGGGCTTTATATATATTAATGTTATTATATTTCAAAGACTCATTAGGGGCATCCCTAATGGATTTTCTAGCAAGTTTACACTCATTATCATACCAAGGGTTGGAAATTCTCTTTTTTTTTTACATAACACTTTGATAGAGAATTTTTTTATGGCAATAGAGAGGGTTGTTGTAAAATTATGATAGAAGTATTCAATAATGTTATTATATGATAGAAGAATTAAGTCAATGTTTAAGTCCTTTAAGAAGATAATGACTTTATTTTTGTAAAAAAAAAAGTGCCTTTGTTTATTAGAGTTCTCTTCAATGGGGTTTTTGTGAATGATAAAGTTTAGATTTATGGTTGAAGGTCTATGATCAAATTTAGGCTCATGGTTGTTTAAAAGGTAAAAATTGACTATTTGGTTGTATACATGGATATCTAATATCACATAATCCACAATATTGCTACCCAACCCATGGATACAAATCATCTGGTTAGATTTTGGCCACTTCATTAGACCATTTCAAATGATTAGATATTGAGAGATTGATTAGCTCAATGCCATAAAAATTCTCGATTAGGTCTTCCAAATTTCTTTTGTATCTATTAGCTAAAACAAGGTCCTCATTATCTATAGAGGATTAGGGTTGGAATCATTGCTTAAGATAATAGTTTGACTAGTTGTAGTTCTAGCATTAAAGTCTCCTAGCATGAGGACACTAACTTCATTTCTCAGATTATAAATATCTTGTTCTAAGATCTTATATGGTCAATTTTTATCTAGATTACTTTTTCTTATAAAAAGTAGAATTAATAGGCGCGGAGTAACAAAATTCTATATACATCTTCCTAACATTAATATTTGAAATCTCCATCCAAAAAAACTAATTGAGAGGGTTTTTCTTATGAAATTGAATGTGAGGAGAAATGTTTTTTCTTATGTAACAAGTTATGCTTCCAATCCCTCTATAGGAAGATTTGTTGTTCCATGCTAACCAAAATATAAATCCATCTATGTTAGGGACATGTTGATAGTCAAATATGACCATATTCAACATTTAGGAACTCACCCGGTTAGGGTCTCTATTAGATCCCTATTCGTTGTAAATGGTGAATCTGATTGGTTTAGGTCCAGTTTCCTATAACTATCATGATCTACAAATAAAACTAAATCTAAGAGAAATATATACACTTCCTAACTGATTGAATACTTTTTATTCTCTATCAAATAACGAACTAAATTTTAAACATATACAGATTTAATACTATTATAAAGAAAAGAATAATTCTAATCATCATAAAAGTTGCTCCTATGAAAGGAGATTTTGTTTCTTCTTTTTAAGAATAAGAAGTATTTGAAATCAGAATGAAAACCGAATAAAATCTAATTTAGCAAATAGAACTAATCTAATGCTCGAGTATAATTCTAATAGTATATGAATTGAGTAAGATGAGCAATGTTCAAAAAATATAGATCTTCTGAACACATGCCTGAGTATAAAAACTGTGTATGAATTAATAGATCTATATAAGTAATTAACAACAATCTTTAATCAAAATAGTATTCATATACAAAATAACACTGAAACAATGTGTAAAATAAAAATGAACCAATCTAATTCATTAACAATAATTAAATCAACTATAATTCCAGTAACACATCATTCAGATAAGAATTTGATTTAAAAAATAAACACTCATATACTAGTAACGATGCTAAGAATTTGATTTAAAAAATAAACAATAAACACTCACAGATCATTCAGATAATAATTTGATTTAAAAAATAAACACTCATATACCAGTAACAATGCTAAGAATTTGATTTAAAAAATAAACAATAAACACTCATATACGAGTAAGAATGCTGAATACTAATGCTTGTATTAATATTCAAAGAAAAAATGATCCAATATAAGTTTCAAAGAGAAGACTTCTACAATAATGCATAAGTTTCATTCTTACCCCCAAAACTGAACCCCTTCTATCATCTTTCTTTCTCTCTTTTATATTGAAAGAGTTCAAAACAAAACTTAACTTCCTTCTATAACCGTGCCTGGAAAACTAATATTCCATATTCCTGTATTCATTGAGGTCATTCTTTTAACACGTGTAAAAACAACAAAAAAAAATAAAAAAATCAATAAACCATAAAAACAAACACGTGTAAAAACAACAAAAAAAAGAAATAACAAAAATCAATAAACCATAAAAACAAATTAGAGTTGCTACATAATTTAAAATTATGTAGCTACTCATTTATATATATTTATGAAAATTTAACCAAAAAAAAATGAAAATAGAGAAAATGTTTAGCTGATACCATTGAAATAAAACACCTTAATCATTGAGCATTATGGGGTAAAGTATTAAATTTTGAGTTAACGAAAAATGTTAACCCTTGGTGAGTTTTGATTCTCCTTTTTTGTCATGCTTGGAAATTGAAGCTTGTCTTCTTTGGCTTTCAACTAATGAATTTTTTTCTTCTCTGGGAGAGGGTTGTCTCATACAACCGTACCATGATAACTCTCAATTCAAAGGGAACTTTTAGCTTTTTTAACCTATTCCAATGGTTAGTCCTAGAAACAATGTCAAAATCTTTCTTAAAGTCAACGAAACAACAAAGGAGATTGGTTTTATTGTTGCAACACTCCTATACAGTGATCCTAAGCATGACAAGGTGGTCCATAGTGAAATGATAACCTCTAAAACCGACTTGTCCTTTAGCTCCGTTTCCATGGTTTTCTAACCATATGCTTATCTTATTTTCCAAAATAATTCCATATAGCTTGGTTAAAATGAGGTTAATGATAATGGTCCTATAATTAGAGGGATTGATTTTATCCCACTTTACAATGGAGCTTTGATTTTTGGGTTTCGGGAAGCCTTGCTTAGCTGCTAAATTAAAGAGCTCGTGTATGTGAGGGATGAGAATATACCCTCCAATTTTTAATATTTCAGCTTTGTAGCATTCAATATCCTTAGTTGTCTTGTTTGGAAATCGTTTAACCCCAAACTTTATGTCTTCTATAGAAAAAACTTCAGCCTATGTAGAATTTTTTGGAATTTTGTCAAGACATTAGGGGATTTGTAAATATTTTTAAGGTAGAAATTCCAGTCCATCATAGGAATCATACCCATTTCTTTAGTTATACGAGTCTAAATTTTCCTCCAAAATTTATTTAGGTCTAGCTTAGATAAGTGCAAAAGCTTCTCTTGTTTTCTATGCATGTAGTGTCTTTTTTCCTTTTAATTAGGGATTTATATCTATTAATGTTATTATATTTCAAAGACTAATTAGAGGCATCCTTAATGGATTTTCTAGCAAGTTTACACTCATTATCATACCAAGGGTTGGAAATTCTCTTTTTCTTTTTACATAACACTTTGATAGAGAATTTTTTTATGGCAGTAGAGAGGGTTGTTGTAAAATTATGATAGAAGTATTCAATAATGTTATTATATGATAGAATATTTAAGTCAATGTTTAAGTCCTTTAAGAAGAGACTGACCTTATTTTTGTAAAAAAAAAAGTGCCTTTGTTTATTAGAGTTCTCTTCAATGGGGTTTTTGCGACTGATAAAGTTTAGATTTGTGGTTGAAGGTCTATGATCAAATTCAGGCTCATGATTGTTTAAAAGGTCAAAATTGACTATTTGGTTGTATACATGGATATCTGATATCACATAATCCACAACATTGCTACCCAACCCATGGATACAAATCATCTGGTTAGATTTTGGCCACTTCATTAGACCATTGCAAATGATTAGATATTGAGAGATTGATTAGCTCAATGCCATACACATTCTTGATTAGGTCTTCCAAATTTCTTTTGTATCTATTAGCTAAAATAAGGTCCTCATTATCTATAGAGGATTAGGGTTGGAATCATTTCTTAAGATAATAGTTTGACTAGTTGCAGTTCTAGCATTAAAGTCTCCTAGCATGAGGATACTAACTTCATTTCTTAGATTATAAATATCTTGTTGTAAGCTCTTATATGGAATTTTTTTATCTATATTAATTTTTCTTATAAAAAGTAGAATTAATAGGCACGGAATAATAAACTTCTATATACATATTCCTAGCATTAATATTTGAAATCTCCATCCAAAATACTGATTGAGACGGTCTTTCTTATGAAGCCGAATGTGAGGAGAAATGTTTTTTCTTATGTAACAAGTTATGCCTCCAATCCCTCTATAAGTAGGATTTCTTGTTCCATGCTGACCAAAATATAAAGCCATCTATGTTAGGGACCTGTTCAAGGTCAAATATGATCATATTCAACATTAAGGAACTCACTCGTTCAGGGTCCCAATTAGACCCTTATCCGTTGTAAATGGTGATTCCGATTGGTTTAGGTCCAATTACCTATAACTGTCATGATCTACAAATAAAACTAGATCTAAGAGAAATATATACACTTCCTAAATGATTGAATACTTTTTATTCTCTATCAAATAGCGAACTAAATATTAAACATATATGGATTTAATACTATTATAAAGAAAAGACTAATTCTAATTATCATAAAAATTACTCCTATGAAAGGAGATTTTGTTTCTTCTTTTTAAGAATAAGAAGTATTTGAAATCAGAATGAAAACTGAATAAAATCTAATTTAGCAAATAAAACTAATCTAATTCCCATGTATAATTCTAATAGTATATGAATTGAGTAAGATAAGAAATATTAAAAAAATATAGATCTTCTGAACACATGCCTGAGTATAACAACTATGTATGTATGAATTAATAGATCTATCTAAGTAATTAACAACAATTTTTAATCAAAATAGTATTCATATACAAAATGACACTGAAACAATGTGTAAAATAAAAATGAATATGTTATCACATGAAGTTGTCAAGGGCCGTAGGTGGGTGTCGAAAATTCTTGAGTCTATAATTCCTTGCCATGTCTCTCTCCTTTTTGCAGGCCAGGTCTTGAAGTTTGTCCCTTTCGACTATAAAATTGGTGTTTGTTTGCCCCTTTTTCATTTGTGCGCCCTGGTTTCCCTTAATGTCTTACCCGAAATAAATCTCAGCCCCAAGCCCCTCTGTTTTTATCCAATGACGAAGACTAAACCTCTTTGTTGCAGTCACTGGTCTTCTTGTTTTCCCAGCCCACAAAAAATTTACCCAAATCCATGATTGTGCAGGCCGCAACCATGAACACAAAGCACAACTTTCCTAATAGTCTGTTTCGGGATTGAAACATAAGCAAAAGGTAGTTTTAATATTTTAGTGGTGAAGATTCCAAGAGCAGTCAAGATAAGCAACTCACGGGCATTTAGGAGTGTAAACCTGTGCAAAGTATAGTGCCGAAGAAAAATGCCCCGAAGTGAATATGAACCGTTGATATTAAAGGGGTCAGGTGGAAATCGATCCAAGCCTTCGGGGAAATGAGCTTCGGGAGATTTGAAATAAGAAATGGTTATAAATCCTGAAGGGCCGAAGGCCGAAGTCCCGAAGAGATGAAGCCGTCGAAGCGCCAAATTTGTCGGAGTTGCCGAAGTGGCCGAAGGCCCAAAGTCTCAAAGGAACGAAATGGATTTGAGCCATTGATCATCCAGAGTCACGTGTCATCAGATCCACAACTCCAGGTAAAAGCATTGAAGGAAAGCATGGTTTGAGATTTGATTTTCCCAAAGTCTGGAGCCACGAAGAGATCTTAGTCGTCGATCTCTGGAGGCCACACATCATCAGATCCTTATCTCCGGAGGATTTTCTAGGAGGAAAATAAAGTTTGAGTTTTGTTTTTCCCAGAGTCTGGAGACCCGAAGAGATTTTAGCTGTCGATCTCAGGGGGCATGTGTCGTCATATATTTAGCTCTAGGTAAAAGCGACATAAGGAAGACGAGGTTTGAGGTTTGAAAATTTTGAAGCCCGAATCACGAAGCAGGTCTCAACCGTTGATTCCAAAAGGGAGATCTGATCCATTGATTTGGAGGGGGAAGATTTGAGCGATGATCATGAAGCCTCATCCAAGATCATGATATCGACAACCACAATCCATTGCAGGAACGCAACATGCTCAGGCAATACTGTTCTTGAGCGGTCTCGCAATTGAAACCATGGTAAGTCAAAAGAAATACGTGGTGAAGGGAGATGGATTGTGGGCCCAAAAGCTGTCTAAATCCAAAAAACCTTTGAGAGGCCCCATAATCACATGCTCATATGAAATCCTATCTAAGAGAAGCATGTGGTCGCCCCCTGAGCATTAAGCCATGTCGCAATCCCGTGAAAAGGCAGTTAATGGAAGAAGAGATGGTGGTTGAAACCTCGGCTCACTTCATAAATGGAAGGCATGGAAGGCCCAACCATGGGTAATGAACCGTTAGCCTGTGGTACCCCTATGGATAGATTTTCCTGTAGGCCCATGCCGATCTGAGCTTGTATATGACAGAGGGATACATGCACAGTCTGACAGAAGACTGCTCCAAGAAAATATATGAATGTGGTGATCAGATCACACTCCTGAGTCCAAGAAAAATATTTGATTGTGGTGATCGTGATCACACCTCCGAGAAGCTCAAATCGACCGTAGTATTAAAGAGATCAATTTAGATTTTATAAGGGAAGAGGGTGTTCTTCATAGGCTAGATAGTAGAGTGAGTTTCAGGAGTAGGTCTCTATAATTTTTTAGTTTGTATGATTAAAGGGGGGGGGGTATTTTTGGCCCAGACTGGGGGAAATCTTTGAGAGCTGTTATGACTGTATTTTTGTTGTAAGCCTGAGGGCCTGTATTGTAAATTGTTATGTTAATGAAGATTCCTTTAAGTTGTTATATCATACCATCTTCTTAGTTTTCATTTTCTGTTTCTCTTTCTTGTCTGGATGTAATATCCGTGATTTATGGATTCCTGAGGTGATGGAGGATATGTTGCCTTCATGCCCATCTTTCATGGTTCAGGAGATGTTTCTATTTCTCGTTCCTGTCTGAATGTAATCTCTTTGATTTATGAATTCCTGAGGCAATGGAGGATCTATTGCTGTCATTCCCATCTTTCATGGTTCAATAGATGTCCTATGTGTTTCTTCTTGTCTAGATCGTTGTAAACCCCCCGATTTCTGGATTCCTGAGGTGGTAGAGGATCTGTTGTCATCTTGCCCATTTTTTTTATGGTTTATCATTCAGACACTTTCTACCTTTCTCCTTCCCACCACCATTTAAATCCTTTGTCTGATAGGGATCTTAAATGCCTTCATTTTTCACACTGTTTATGACTCCAAAGCCCAATGGCCCATCATTGATCTGCAGTGATCTTCGTTGTCTTTCCTTTCCTTAAAGTCTCACTGACTCACCCACTCACACCCTTTTAATCCACAAATATTTTGATGGGTATTGGGCTTATCCTCTTGCAGTTGGAGGGTGACTCTCAGTGCTAACATTCGTGGCGCCGTTTCCAGGGATGAATTGAATACATTTCCATGGGTAAGAATGACAAAGAAATTATGATTATGAAGGTGCATCAGAAATCTGTACCATTGAAGATTGCATATATTGCACCTGGCGAATCCACTGTTTCAGTTGTGGATTCCAGAGGCATACACGCAAGGTATACTCCACAACTGCCTCTGGCTACACCTGAAGCTGACCCAGAGGGGATTATTAAGAAAATAAATATTTCTCAAGAAGGCTTTTAGCTGTTGTCCCAGATTGAAATGCTCACTGGGAAGAACGACATTGCAGAGATCTAGTTTTAGATGGTGAACTAATGATGGACACATTATTCTGATGACTCATTTTTCACCATGGCGACTCCACTAGTTTGAAATGGAAAATATTTTAGCTCAGAGGTATGCCTTCTGTGATTTTTTGAAAATAGTGGGTTTCCCTAATCCACTGCCTGATAGAGATGAATGTGAAAAAACCTTCCTAAATTATGAGGAGAAGATTGGGAAGTACCAACTGAACATTTGCTGGACTTTCATGAATTCATTCATCGACTTCATATCGTGCATGAAGATGTTCAAATTAATCTTTTCAAGCATTCATTAAGGGGGATTTCTCATGATTGGTGTCGGTCTCTTCCCATTGCAAGCATCAACTCTTTGACAGGTTTTCATGTAACTTTCAATTCGTTTTGTAAAGATTATTTTTCAGCTGAGTATCTTTATGAAATAGTTGTGATGAGTTTTCTTTGTTTTATAAAGATTCTGCCTGTCACAAAGATCAGTTTTGAGATGAAGTTATTATTGTGGAAGAAAGAATTTTCCATGAAGAGCATGAGGTGTTGAATGATATTCATTATGATAGAAATAACATAGAAACATCTGGCATCATATCAAACATGTCTGTTGTTTTAAGCATTCATAAAGATCAACATGTCTCTTCTGAATATCCCAATGTTGAATAGCAAGTGTATTATGCATTGGATGTTTCTCCTGACTATGAAGCTGAGATAGACGGGAAAGCTAGGGAATATTCCTCTATGTTTTTTCCTAGTTTTTCAGAGTTGAAGGCAGAGTTTGTTTGCTTCTCTTATAAAGAAAATGCAGAGGATATTCCTATCCTGGAAACTGATGTTTTTGGCAGTCCTTCTTATGATAAATAAATTATTTCAAATACTGACCAAGAACAACCAAGTTTTGATGGATATCCCAGTAAAGATGATGAAGAGTAGAGCTTTTCCATGGTTCGTGTTTACGATGATTACAAATTTGATCCTTGGGAGAGCTATGAAGGAGAAAATGAGGAGCTAAATGTACAGTTTATCTCCTGTCCAGAACCTGTAAGTGAGCAAATATCACCTGGGATTAGCCAGTCCGCATCAGTCCTCTACCCACCTGTACACTCTGAGAGAATAGAACGATGGGTGAGCAACAATGAAGCACAAGAGGTATTTTCTTATCAGTTGAGATTTCCTGATTATAAATTTTGTGACCCAGTGGGGTTATATATGGAGCCGTGTTTTCCAAAATCATTGGAGCCTGCAAAATTATTCATCTTGTCATCATTTAGGGGTATTGTCAGCGTTCCAAGACATGTTTCCTTTATGCTTTCATACATCCTATATCTTTTGAGGATCATTTGCATTAAAGAGGAGAATTATATTACTAGGCATTCTAGGTGGCTATGGTGGAAGTTTTCTTTCACCTAGCGCTTTGTAAAAATCAGTTAGTCTAGGAGTGTGCATAAACAAGCTCTTTCTGGAGCCCATGTGTTTGTTTTTCATTTTTAGTAGACTAGTGTACATATCTCCCTATTTTCTTCAGCGAAAGTTTTGAGCTAGAATCCATAGGCCAACAACTAAGTCACTGGAACTACACGTTCTTGGCAGCTCGCAGGGAGCATGTGTTGTGGTGGGAAATCCCCCTACGGACTAGCACTTAGGGTTATATTATGCATGCAGATAAGACCAAAAGAATCCTACTTTCTACCATCGTCCCAGACCTAATACCCATTTCCTTTAAGAAAATACATGGTTAAACGCACATACCTTGTTCCGGATGTTCGATGTCGATCCTTCTTCATGCTTGATCACTTTCTAGCAGCTATCCTCCCAAGACTGAACTGCGTACAAAACAAGCAACAAACTCTACATGCATTTGTTCTACAGATTAATGGGTTAGAGATTCAAACATATATTCATTAAATTATGAAGAACTCATATAGTGGGACGGGAAAATAATTTATTTATTATTAACTTTAATGAATCAACTTACAATGTCGAGACCAACCACTGCTCCCTGAACTTGATCCTGGGCTCCTCTTCAAATGTCCTCCAACTTCTTTGCTTTGTATCTCTCTTTGCACAAGGATGGATGAAGGGTTGGGACAATGGGAATGTGAAATTGGGTATAATTTCTTTACTCTTATTCTCCTCTTCCAAATAGGACCCCTAACCCTTATTTTATAGGCTAGAAGAAGCTAGGTATTTGGACAAACCCTCGGCCATGCATGGCCGGAAGATTCAGTTAACTCACCCAAAGCTGTGTGTTTCGTCAGAAACTTTCCTTTTTTCGTGCTTTTGTAGGTACACACAGACTGTTTTAGGTCAGCTAACATGTACATGCGTGCAATAATGGAGTAGGGCACGTGGGCCCTTATAAAAGAGGTTTTTTAAAGTTGTTCAACAGTTCTTTGGCAAAGAAGGGATTTGAGATGGCCTGATGCCAGGTAAGCATATATGGTGCAAATTAGGGTTATAATAGATGCCCCCTAATGCATGAGGTCAGAAGAGAATCTGATGGCCGAAATACATTACCAATCTTTACTGATGTGCCGAACAAGTGAGCCCAGGAACTAGGAACTGGGAGGCACCGTTTGCAAAATAACAAATGTCTCACCGAGGTGGGCATACCCATGCTCGGGATAGAATATAATCAAGGCTACCAATAAAATACACTGTATATCCATGTCAAATAACTATATAAAGTTTAGCTGCGAACAATACACAGCGGAGCTACATCTCAAAATAAAAAAGATATACATGTACAGTATCCATCTTCTCAGAAGATGAAAACGCCTGATGGCTGGAGATGAGTTCTTCAGAGATCGAGAAACAACTTCAAAATATTCAAAACTCGTGTAGGAGTGTAATATGAGTGTATGACTTCACTACCCAGAAGTCTTCGATGACTCGTCAGTCATGGACTAGAGAATCTTGATGATCATACTGAAAGCTTCATTGATTTCGAATAAAGACTTGATTGGACGTTCAGGATGGCCGACTATGAGGGCAAGGGACAAATTGCAGAGGGGCTGACTCAGGCTTGGTAGAAACTTCCCTTGGACAACAACATGACCAATGATGAGACTTAGGCAGCATGGCATTAATCATAAGTTTACGAAGCAGGAGGCAACACAAACTCTCCATATGTTTGGATGAATAACCAAATGGAGGAGGACACAACTCTATGTAGCGAGAAAAACTTCCTAAGGTCGTATTACATCCCATAGTCCGACGAACAAACTGACAGATGTGATTTATCCAAGGGCGACTCATTATGTTACCAATAAAGAAAATACTTTTCCCTTCCTCTTTTTGGGGTATATTTGATTTTTTTGTCTTTTTAAATAATTTTGGAAAAAAGAATAAATGAATGTTACGTTACAATGGAGGAACAAGTGTTACAAACATACAAGTTCATGGCGCAAGGACAGGACTGATGTTTAGAATAATGATACTCAGGAAAAATCCTTCGGGGGCCAAGGGTGTTAAGACGCAGAAGCAAAGTGCTACAAGGCTGATGTATAAGGTATGCAAACGCGGTTAACAAAACACACAGTGGTAACATCCTTCGATGTAAGTTTAACGAGCCCAGAGAAGGTAAGCTCGATGGTTTTTCATATTTAGAGAGTCTGAAAAAACATAAAAGGAGACTCCAGTGGGGTACCTTTTTCGAAGATAGTCTAGTCGGTTCGAAAAAGGGGTAAACTAGCACCGACAAGACTTCTATTCAAAACCATTTTAACGAGTGTGATAAAGACAAGATCACTCAACCATTTTTTCACTTTTAAGGAGTCTGGAAAAAGCTTAACTATGGACTCCGTCAGGAATGTTCTTCTAGACCAGTTTAATGAGTGTGAAAGAATAAGGTCACTCGACGATCTTTTCAATTTTAGGGAGTCTGAAAAGAGCTTAACTATGGATTCCGAGGGGGTTCCTTTTTCATAAGTTTAGTCCCTCAGGCCCGAAAAAGGGGTAAAATTATACCTGAGGGTACTCTTCTAGAGAACTGAAGTTCCATAGAGTATACCTTTGTTCGTACAGTTGACCGTCTGGACCGAAAAAATGGGTAAACTACCGCCGGAAATACGTGACTTCAAACTTTAGTTTAATGAGTGTGAAAGGCCACAAGATCGCTCAACAATCTTTTCATGTTTAGATGGTCTGAAAAGGGCTTAAAAGAAGACTTGTTATATCTTTTGGGAGTCCTGAGGGTGAGGTCAAGAGTGAAAAGGAGCCATGCAAATGAGGCTCAAACTCGTAATCAGGAAAAACTACAAGGACTCCCGAGCCTACAGTGATTAGAGACAGCATGGATACCATAATGCAACCAGGATCTACCTAGGGAATCCATGTTCCGATAATCTCCACCACCAAGTCGCGACACTTCTAAATCAACTATGATGGTTCCGTTTCGCAACTTGATGGGATCGATCCTATGGAAAATGAAAAAGACAACGAGATACAAAAGTCAGGGTAGAAACCTAACCTACATGCTCAAGTTGATCTTCGATTTTTTTTTTTTCCACGGACTGTTGAAAATTTCCCAAAACTCCAAAAAACTATCCCGAAACCCGATCAAATCCCTCCCATGCAACTCCTGAATCATGCTAAATGGTTTTTGGTTTAAATAAAATAATAAGGGAGGCCAAAAAAGTGACAAAAAGAGGTAAAAAAGTCTATAAATAGAAGCTGGCAGCTCATTATCACCATTGTTGATTTGGAAATTGACTCTGGAGCCAAAAGACCCCCTTTGATAAAAGTGGTGATTCCGGGAGCTACAGTGGATGAAACGAACTTCTGTCCGGACCAAGTAAGTACAAACTCTCCTATCTTGCATTTTAAGTCTTTATTTTTGCATTGGGTTTCATTTTTTAGGGAAAAAGGTCGGCCCTAGGTCCACAGAGGTTGTATTAGGACATGCCGTGTGTACATTCGGGCAGAGTAAACTCTGCACTCGTGTACATGCGACTGTCACTATTACAGCCCGCGTGGACCCCCTTATTGAACGAAAAAGGCTTAAAAATCAAGGGTTAACTCTCCTGAACCTTGGTGTTTTGTAGGATGTATGTCCACTGGAGAGAAAGAGAGCATGAAGAGGTTAGTGAGTTGGTCGGGGAAGACCCCAATGCTATGGCTGCTTTGATGCAATGTGGGTTACTCAAGTTTTTCCTATGTCCTTTTATGCGGGCACAACCTAGGATACTGAATGCCTTGGTTGATTACTGGCATTTGGATGCAGAGGCATTCATGTTAGAGGAGTAGTCACTGGTGCCCACGACTGAGGACATTTATTTTTTGGCTGGCCTCTCCTGGAGAGGGGAACTGATCAACTTTCGGACTCTTCCTTCGGGGCCGCATAACGTAGCGGAATTGATAGGTCTATACTGTGCGGATGATATAGACCGCTTGAGCTCACAGATGCCCATAAGCAAGATCACTGACTTATCACTACAGGTCATAGTGTTTCTTATTGGGCGAATCACTGGTTCTACGACTCTACATCAGGCATCCCGTGCATAGATGAGCTGTGTAGTCCAGTGCTTAAATGCACAAATTTTTGATTGGAGTACCACATTGCTTGAGTGTATGAAGAGGCAGTTGACAGATTGTCGTTTGCGGACACAGAGGAAATTTGGGTTCGGGACCATTCTATGCTCATTCTTCTTTGAGAGAGTTCCGAGTTTTAGTCCTTGAGTAGTGGTACGAGGACATCAGGCCTCTCTTCCTGCTATGTGTAGATGGGCAGTATTACTACCGTGATAGGGTGGCGAAAGGACCAATGAGTCCTTCGACAATGACTTCTTCACGTGGTTTTCGCGACAGATCCCAGTTGTAGAGGATTACCTCTATGTCGAGATTGATTTCTCGAGAGACCCTGAGATACCAGTACCTCCTGGTGAGGAGCGAGGGAAGATGGGTAAGTCTCCACCTTTGTAGTTTTTTTTTTTGTTAAACATATGTAATTTTTATGTTGTTTTTGTTATATATATCATTTTTTTTTTGGTTATACCAGAGTATTTGACGGATATGTGCTCGTTGTGTGAAGATGTGGGACCAGTGAGACCGACTGACTATGCGAGGAACATGCGTCGTCCTCGGCCAGGGATTGCACCTGCCGCCACACGGGGACCAACAGTAGCAGGAGATATTCCATCCGAGGAGGCTGAGAGGGTATTGAGACGAGTCGAGCAGAACTTTACTGTGCTCACTCACATGGTCCCTATGGCAGAGATTGAGGACCTGCCACCATCTATGCAGCCTCATGTAGTGGCGGCACCACGGACCTGGGTCCGGTTGTTTCGACGTTTAGACAACGCTGTGGATCAGTATAATAGGGCCCACATGCCCTAACCTTAGCTAGACATTTTAATGTGCCACAAGCACTACTTGTATATATTTTTTGAGGGAAAAAGCCCCGTGACTCGTTATTGGTCATATTTTTGAGGCTCTTGCGTCCATCTGTGTACTCTGGTTACTTTATGATATTATATACAGTTTTTATGTATTTTGTGTCGTATGGATCATGTGTGAAAAAATGCATTTACATGTTTATGTGAATGTTCTTTCATATGTGTGCAAGATGCCAATCTAAAATTTGATTAGCTAGAGTATCTGTAACTTGGTTTAATCTCCTAGGAACATGAAAATATGTAATATAATCAAAGTTTTGTTCTAAGAGACA
>SNQJ01S0016640.1:113045-132208 GCA_010110895.2 Picea sitchensis
AAGAAGCTAGGTATTTGGACAAACCATCGGCCATGCATGGCTGGAAGATTCAGTTAACTCACCCAAAGTTGTGTGTTCTGTCGGCAACTTTCCTTTTTTCGTGCTTTTGTAGGTACACGCGGGTTGTTTTAGGTCAGCTAGCGTGTACACGTGTGCAGTAATGGAGTAGGGCACATGGGCCCTTATACAAGAGGTTTTTTAAAGAGTTGTTCAGCAATGCTTTGGCAAAGAAGGGATCTGAGATGGCCTGATGCTAGGTAATCATGTATGGTGCAAATTAGGGTTATAACAACATTCCATCCCCTGTGGAGCCAAATGTTATCACATGAAGTTGTCAAGGGTCATAGGTGGGTGTCGAAAATGCTTGAGTCTATAATTCTTTTCCCTGTCTCTCTTCTTTTCGCAAGCTAGGTCTTGAAGTTTGTCCCTTTCGACTGTAAAATCGGCGTTTGTTTGCCCCTTTTTCATTTGTGCACCCTGGTTTCCCTTAATGTCTTACCCGAAAGAAATCTCGGCCCCAAGCCCCTCTATTTTTCTTGAAGGACGAACACTAATCCCCTTTGTTGTAGTCACTGGTCTTCCTGTTTTCCTGGCCCACAAAAAAGTTACTCAAATCCTTGATCGTGCAAGCTGCAACCATGAAAACAAAGCACACATTTCTTAACAATCTGTTTTAGGATTGAAACATAAGCAGAAGGTGGTTTTAATCTTTTAGCGGAAAAGATTCCAAGAGAAGTCCAGATCAGTGGCTCACGGGCGTTTAGGAGTGAAACCTTGCGTGAAGTATAGCGCCAGAGAAAAAGGCCCCAGAGTGAATATGAACCATTGATCTTAAAGGGGTTAGGTGGAATTCGATCCAAGCCTTCGGGGAAATGGGCTTCAGGAGATTTAAAATAAGAAATGCTTAGAAATCTCTAAGGGTCGAAGCCCGAAGTCCTGAAGAGCTGAAGCCGCTGAAGCGTCGAATTTGCTGGAGCTGCCAAAGTGGTCAAAGGCCCAAAGTCCCGAAGGCACGAAATGGATCTGAGCCATTGATCATCCAGAGCCACATGTTGTTAGATCCACAACTTTGGGTAAAAGTGCTGAAGGCAAGCGAGGTTTGAGATTTGATTTTCTCGAAGTCTGGAGCCACGAAGGGATCTGAGTTGTCGATCTCTGGAGGCCACGCCCCGTTAGATCCTTAGCTCCAGAGGATTTTCCAGGAGGAAAATGAAGTTTGAGTTTTGTTTTTCTCGGAGTTCGGAGACCCGAAGAGATTCTAGCCATCGATCTCATGGGGCCACGCGTCGTCATATATTTATCTTCGGGTGGGGGGGGGCATTAATAGAAAAACTTTATTTAGCGGAAAAAGGCAGAGGAGGTTTCAGGTTTGAAAAGTCAGAAGCCCGAATCACGAAGCAGGTCTCAGCCGTTGATTGGAAAAGGGAGATCTGATCCATTGATTTGGAGGGGGCAGATTTGAGCCAATGATCATGAAGCCTCATCCAAGATCATGATATTGACGACCACAATCCATTGCAGGAACACAACATGCTTAGGCGATAATTTTCTTTAGCGGTCCCGCAATTGAAACCATGGTAAGTCAAAAGCGATACGTGGCGAAGGGAGATGGATTGTGGGCCCAAAAGAGGTCTAAATCCAAACCACTTTTGAGCGGCCCCACAATCATGTGCTCATATAACATCCTATCCAAGAACAACACGTGGTCGCCCCCTGAGCATTAATCCGCATTGCAATCCTGCAAAAATGAAATTAATGAAAGAAGAGTTGGTGGTTGAAACCTTGACTCACTCCATAAATGGAAGGCATGGCAGGCCCGGTTGTGGGTACTGAACCTTTAGCCTATGGTACCCCTCTCTACATATTTTCCTGCAGACCCATGTCGATATGAGCTCGCATTTGACAAAGGGATACATGCACAGTCTGACAGAAGACTGCTCCAAGCAAAGATTTGAATGTGGTGATCAGATCACACTCCTGAGAGCCAGGCACTTATCTGAGTATAAAAGAGATCAATTTAGATTTTGTAAGGGGGAAATCTTTGAGAGCTGTTATGACTGTATTTTTGTTGTAAGCCTGAGGGCCTGTATTGTAAATTGTTATGTTAATGAAGATTCCTTTAAGTTGTTATATCATACCGTCTTCTTAGTTTTCATTTTTTGCTTCTCTTTCTTGTCTAGATGTAATCTCTTTGATGTATGGATTCCTGAGGCGATGGAGGATCTGTTGCCATCATGCCCATCTTTCATGTTTCAACAAACTTTTCTATTTCTCATTCCTATCTGAATGTAATCTCTCTGATTTATGGATTCCTGAGGCGATGGAGGATCTGTTGTCGTCATGCCCATCTTTCATGGTTCATCAGGCATCCTATGTTTTTCTTCTTGTTTGGATCATTGTAAACCCCCTGATTTATGGATTCCTGAGGCGATAGAGGATAAATTGTCATATTTTCCATTTTTTATGGTTTATCATTCAGACACTTTTTGCCTTTCTCCTTCCCACCACCATTTAAATCCTTTTTCTAATAGGGAGCTTAAATTCCTTCATTGAACAGACTGTTTATGACTCCATAACCCAATGGCCCATCATTGATCTATAGTGATCTCCGTTGTCTTTCCTTTCCTTAAAGTCTCGCTGACTCACCCACTCGCACCCTTTTAATCCACACATATTTTGATGGGTATTGGGCTTATCCTCTTGTAGTCGGAGGGTGACTCTCAGTGCTAACAGAATCAATCTAATTAGTTAACAATAATTAAATCAACTATAATTCCAGTAACACATCATTCAGATAAGAATTTGATTTAAAAAATAAACACTCATATACCAGTAACAATGCTAAGAATTTGATTTAAAAATTAAACAATAAACACTCATATACTAGTAACAATATAAGTTTCAAAGAGAAGACTTCTACAATAGTGCATACGTTTCATTCTTATCCCAAAAACTGAACCCCTTCTATCATCTTTCTTTCTTTCTTTTATATCGAAAGAGTTCAAAACAAAACTTAACTTCCTTCTATAACTAAAATCAATTATCTATTTTAATTTTTTAGAATGAGAAATAATAAAAAATGTTTAATTCCCAAACCATATTAATAAAATACATAAAATGAAAATTAGTTTTCTTTTAACAACTACCTATTCAATTTTTTTTTGAAATTATGCCTCGAAAACTAATATTCCATATTCCCGTATTCATCGAGGTCATTCTTTTAACACGTGTAAAAACAACAAAAATAGAAATAACAAAAATCAATAAACCCTAAAAACAAACACCTGTAAAAAATAAAATAAAAAAAATAACAAAAATCAATAAACCATAATTTGTTTTTAGAGTCGCTACATAATTTAAAATTATGTAGCTACTCATTTATATATATTTATGAAAATTAAACCAAAAAAAAATAAAAATAAAGAAAATGTTTAACTCATAGCATTGAAATAAAACACCTTAATTATTGAGCATTATGGGGTAAAGTATTAAATTTTGAGTTAACGAAAAATGTTAACCCCTGGTGAGTTTTGATTCTCCTTTTTTGTCATGCTTGGAAATTGAAGCTTGTCTTCTTTGGCTTTCAACTAATGATTTGTTTTCTTCTCTGAGTAGTTGGTTTTCTATCTCTAAATCAATTATATTTGCTTGTATAACATGGACTATTGAATAATATTTTTCTTTCCAAAAGGAAACATCCAGATTTGGATCAATTTTAGCTTTTCCTTTCTCAGATTCTTCAACAACCTTTTCAACAACCTTCTCCATTGTATGCAAAGAAATATTCTATGGAGAAGAAACTTATTGATTTTTAAGTAATTCCTCATCTTCAATTTGAACATGAGAACTGACATTAGAAGTTTTCCTAGATTTGTTTCAGAGCATTCTAGAAATCTTTCTTCCTTGACGTTTGTTCATGAAATTGACTAACTTTCTAGCATCGTCATTCTTTTAAAAGATAAGAATTTTTTTTGTACCCATTCACATGCAGGAGATGAAACCATAGTCTGTTTGGATGCTCCAGAAGAATCCTGGGATATTTCGATTAAAACAATTGACTCTGGTTTGATGTTCAACATTAAAGTTTGACTATGTGTAACCCTCACAACATTTTGTTGAGAAACGAAAACCTATGAGTGAGAAAGGACATTATCCTCTATGGGATTCAAGGTTTCAAACTCTAAGTCAGAGTTGTGAGTTTGTAAATTCGACTAAGGGTTATCTTGAAAATGTTTTCTCTTAATAAATTCCTCCCAAGAATCGTTATTTGTTTTAACTGAGATTAAATCAAAATTTTAACTAAAACATGATGGAAAATATTTCTTTCTAAACTAAGATGTTTTCTTTGGTAAAAATGAGTCATTTTCGAAAATCTTTTGAGCAAGAAGACCGACATATTTAACTCATAATCCATGAAAACCATCAACAACTGGAAGTGGTATATAAATAAAATACTATATCGACCTTCGCAGGTGATAAAACCTTTGATAATTCCTAAAAGAAAACACCATTTTTCTTTCACTAGGGAGATAAACATACCTTTATAATCATATTTGCACTCAGGAGAAATTAAGATTTCTGACTAGGGGATTTCTTTTACTCTTTTGGTCTGGGACCAACATTCCCCCTTTAACGACAACTTGGTCACTCTAGCTATCATTTCCTCATTTATCTGTAACTCAATATCTACAACCTTGACGTATTCACCATTAAAACTTAATGCAAAAGCTTTAGTAACCTGTGAACTATAGCCATTAAACATCCAAAAGAAATCTAACTAGCCAACTTTTTGAAATGTCGGATAACAATCTTCGTTAGCTTCAATAAGTTCGTTTCCAAGTTCGATTCTGGATATCATACCCATACTGAAAGTTTACTACAGCTTAGAAAAACTCTCATGGAAAGGTAACAAACCCTCACCCACAGCTAAATAAAACTTTCAACTCTCGGGGTAAAAAAATCGAAACAACTCAAACCCTTCGACAGAGTAATCCTATCATGACTTGAGATGAGTAATGAATTCACAGTAATGGCGAGGTAGACAAGTACAAAATGTGGAGGGATATTAACATATCTTCAAAAATATCATGCATTCGCATGAGGTATGAAAATCATAAGATTGCAACAATAAATTAAAGTCATTAAAATTCATGATGACAAGGTACAAAATCGATTAATCACCTTTTGTTTTGAGTTTTGGATTAACATATTAACCCTATTTATGGTAATGACAACCTTAATTAATTTTTCTAAAAGATAACCTAAGTTTTTGTAGATATAGTTAAAGGTCAATAGAATTTTGAAATTTTCAAACTCTTAAATATTTTCAAAACAAAAGTCTTAGAGAAGCAATATAATCATGAATTTGGGTCCTTTTCCAAATACTATAGCTCATGTATAAATTGTCAAAAATATGTAAATGAGAAAAATAATCAAGGATATGTTGATCAATAACTTTTAATGACTTGGCAATCAAAATCCCTGATCAAAACGTTTATAAAATGAAAACAACCCAGAAAGAAGATGTCATTAAAATGTAGATGAAGCTTCAGAGGACTTGGGAGCATGATCAACAAAATTTTCAAAAAATGAAAATAATAATCAAGTGAAAACATGATGATTTTTCAAAAGATTTTAATTTTTTTTTCTTTTCAAAATGAAAAAGAAAGAAGGGCCCCAAATTTATTTATATCACATGAAAAATTTGGGAGGTTGTTGTGTGCTACAACATGACCTTAGATTCCTCATGCTCCCAATTTTCAACCATAAATATAATCTCTACTTGGGATCCAACTTAATATAGGCCCTTTGTTCCAGGGAAAGCCTCAACAATTCCAAGAGAGGATCCTAAGTGCCTTGAATTTCTATTTATTGTTATCTTGTTGGTCTTTGTCCCTAATAATAGCTTTTTAGTTCCTAATTAATGCTCATTTTCCTTATTTCCTAGATTCCTTTATCTTTTGAAACTCCTTCCTTAATTTAGCTTGATCTTCTGGAATGAGGTCTTCATTTATAAATATTCCTAACCCTTTTAAGCTCAGAGTTTTATTGAGTATGTTATATTTATGGGTATTAGATCTTACCATAACCCTAATCAACGTATCTTTATGTTCAATTATTTTTCCCAACCTTTTTTCTTCTATGAGGCCAATTGTTTCAATTTGTGATTTATTTTTTAGTTCCTCCTTGACTATTGCTAGCATGTTCTCATCTTTATGTTCTTTTATACCAAAATTATGAGTTTTAAGGTTCTTTTGTTATCATTATTTTTTTAAGCAAGTTCTATTCAGACCAACATAGTAAAAAATTGTTACATCCATGGCTTTTCGTGGCCTTCCAAAAAAAGGAAACTAGGCCACAAAGAATATCCAAAAATCAGAGCCATTGTTATCAAAGTTTGCGTATTTTATTCTAAATATTTGATAGAGGTTCAGGACCTCCTTAAAACTAAAACAACACCTTGATTCTAGAAATACCAACAATAATATAACATAAGGAAACATGACTACATAAAATGACAAAATGTGGATGCTCCAAATGAAGCTGTCCTAGAAACTTATCAATCATAGCCTAAGGAGCTCGATGACTTGGGAAACCATGTATCTGAGGAAACCTTGTTGAGTGTTGGTTCCTCGTCCTCTTCAATGATAAGTAGGCTGAGAGAAGTTCCTAGATGAGGTTGAGTGCCAAATTTGTTGCCGTCTTGCTTGTCTGTGACCTCAATTCTAATCCCAAAGACTATCCTATATACAACTTTGAATTTGGCCTCGAAAAGCATAAAATTGTCCAACAACTCTTCATACTTGCCTCCCTACTTCTCTAGCACATGGGCTTATGAGGGCCTTGGTGAGCCAATAATTCTTAGTAGCCTTAAAAACTTTGGTATTTCTTTTCCAAGAGGAACCAAAGTTTAAAAAACGGCTCTCAAAATGTTTTTCAATCTATTCATTAGCCACCAACTTCCTCTATTTCAAGACAATTTCCTCTAGAGGTCTAATCTCCTCTTTAACATTTGCAAATCATTTAGCCTGGAAAGTATGTTTGGCTTGCTTGGCTTCCCTCTCGGTCCTGGTTATAGCTGCAAGGGTGGTGGCTCTACTCTTTGCCATACTAGAAGTCTTCTGGCATCTTTCATGTTGGCCCTTCGAGCTGGACCCCATGCCCTCCAAGTTAGCATAGCCCTTAATATCACTCGAGAGTGTTGAGCTCAAATGCATAAGTACCCAGGGAGTCACCCTTTGTTTGCAACACCAAGCACTGTCTCTAGAGAAAGTCGCCCTGACCACAAAAGGGACCCCACTAAATACGTGAGGAACAAGATGCCCATAAATTCGTCGAGTGAACTGAACAACCCACCTCATTTTCCAACTAGGTTAAGGCCAACCCCCTAACACTCCTTTGCAAATGAACCAATACCCAAAGACAAGATTAGTAGGGTAGTCCAACTCAACAAGAAAGTGGTAAACTCCCTCGACCAACCAATTGTGAGGAAAATACACCCCTACGAACAATTGCAGTTAGAGTTACCCAGATGAGCAAATGAAACAATCCCTTGAATCCAAATGAGCGTGAATGATGTTAGACTTACCCCTTGTCAAGATGGTTGGCCTCTGCATCTTAGAAAGCGTGCAAGGTCCCTCCCATTGTCATGACAACATAAGTGCTCATTAGCCCCAACACGGTACCAAAATTAAAACTCTCCAGACACGCCATAACCCTCAACCTTGCACCATTGTCCTTACACCAACAAACTTCTCTCCTCCACACCAATTGTAATGAAACCCAACTATGCCCTTGTACAATGTTTGACATGTCACACATTAACATGGAGAGCTCTTTGAATCCCATATGTCACCCCATCCAAAAATATTTAATATTATTAATGTTGAAATATAAATTATTAAATTCAAAATAGTTAAAAAAATTAATAAAATAGCTATTTTGTCTTTACTAAAATAATGTTAATGTTGTTTAGATATATACTATCAAATAAAATCACTTCAAACCTAATAATCTACATTTCAATAATAATAACATTAAATGCAATGTTGTTCAAAGCCTTAATGTTTATAAAATTAATATAACCTAAATGGGCAAAAACAAACTCTTGTCTCTAGTTGATGAAGTGTGACTTGGATAATTTCGAAGGCTATGCATAATGGTAAGAGGGAAATTAATTGTAATAACATAAAGGTTACCATGAAATTGATAAAGAATTAATTAACATGTTAAAATGATTAATTTTTTTTTTTTTTTTAGGTATGAGGTCTAATTTTTTCAATTATCGAGTCGCATTGTATATTATTTTTATATATAATTTTTTTTTTTAAATATTTATTTGGGATATAATATATGTATTAATTTAATGAAATAAAACGAGAGGTATTTAAATTTCAATGATGCCACGCATATCAACTATCAAAGTCCTTCCTTTTTGTCATTTCAATGATCTCTATTGACGTGGCAAGCACAATCGAAAAGAGTAAGTAATTGGGAATGGTAAAATTTATTTATTTCTTATAATTTTTGTTTAAATTTGTCAAGTGACAAGTATTTTCATAGTTTTGAAAATGTGTAAGATGATAGTAATATTATTTTAATAATATATATATATATATATATATATATAATCATTATAAAATTTATAATGATTTAGTTGTTAATGGATAGCGGGGATAGTTATTATTGAGGAAAACTATATCATCTTAAATGATTTTTTGGTGGTTTGAAAGGGGTGGATTTTCACTCATGTGATATGCCTTTGAGTTTTGGGTTGTTAATTTGTTTCCTTATTTCTAAGGAAGATGAGTTTTAAGTCATACTGTGGTAATGATACTTATTCCCTAACCAAGTCAATGTCATTTCTCAAGCCTCCCATGAATTCCTCTGTAGTGATATCTTCTCCAAATTTGGCATTAGGATCTAGGATGATAACTTGAATAACTTGAGTCAAAGGTGAGAAAGGACATTGTTGGTATGCAGAGCTTAGTCATGGCATAGTAGGGTTTCAAAAGGGTTGTCTCACGGATGCATTAAAAGTAGTATAACAGGCTAGATGGGGTGGAGTGTGGATAATCCTAGGATGTAATATGCAATTTATCCATGACTATTTTCACCTGCCCGCTGCCATTGCCATGCATTTAGATTTCCATTCAAATACCACCTGGTGATTATCTCATCAACATGAATGTATTCATAATCAATATAGATTTAGATTCAAATTGTTATTTTTTAATAGTTTTGCAGTATCTCTAATATTTTAGCACTTACTAATCTTTAAAAAAATTCAAATTAATGTGCTTTCTTATAATTCAAAACCATTGCAATGGGCTTCCTGTATAGTGTATTGGAGCTAAATGGATGTATTTGTCCATTGTATATCACATTGAGCTCAATCGTAGGCTAATTTTAAAAATTAACAACCTTAGAGCAATCAAAATACCAACGATTATGAAGTATATTTTGAAAGGAGTAAAATTTTCTAATATATCCTTGAGTAAAGTATAAGATATTACAAAGAATAATACTATGGAAAGTACCGTTCATATACATAGTAAACAATAGAATTGTATAGAAGGTAATCTACTCTTAATGACACCCAAGAATAGAATACTAGGTGGTAGCAACTTAATAAAGTGTTGGGTAGCAGCTTAGTCCCTGCCATACAAGTTTGAAATTGTAAATATAGAAAAGTTATGTGAATTTATATGTTTTTTTATTAAGATATGTCACAATAGATCACAAATGTTTATGTTATTGGTCCATCTTGAAGTCCTCATGATCATGGTAAGGATCACTTTTCGTTTGCATTCCCTAGCATCATTGAAGTAGAGACTTGCAGACAGTCTTGCTGATTCAGTTTTGGCTAATTGTTGTTTGATCCTCTGTATAATGCATGTCTTCAACAATTTTCTTGGTGGCTCTAAACATTAAAGTTTGTATGTGCAACTAGGCCAAATTTTTAGATGTGCATTATTTTAAGCTTTGTAAAACATTACAAACAAAATATTTGGTTGTCTATGAGTGGAGTGGATTTGTTATGCACTTAGGAAATTAGATTTGAAGGAAAATAGTTCTTTCTCGTGTTTTCTTCTTTGTGGAAAATGTTTTGAATGTGGTGGATTCCATAAAAATAAGTGATATTCTAGTTGCATGTTGAGACTGTTAACGGATCTATTATTGTGCCCTAAAAGAATATCTTTGGAGCAAGAATCCCATCGATTTGTGAAGCTCGCTCAACATTGTGTGCGTCGAGGATATTAAATTTTGACTAGAGTATCGAATAAAACAAGTTTGAGAGACATACAAATTTTGTGGCATTATGTTTATCAATTGACTATGTAAGCAAGTTCGTACATTTATTGGCTTTGAAGTGGTATAGATATCTTTTTTAGTTCTTTGAGCATTGGAGGCATAGTTTTATGGTTGTTGTTGTGTATATTGCTTGAATAAAATATTGAATTGGTTTGGTAATGGAAATGTTGTTGTTCTTGTTTTCTTGTTCCAAGCGGGGTACCTCAGAGGCATGTCACTAGTGATAGATCTGAGAGGGAGCTATAGTGACAGTTGCAGAAGGAAACTTATTAGATGGTCTCTAGTTTGAGACATGAAGAAGTAGGACCAGACAAGGAGTTTGTACATATTGATAGTTTGACCAGTTCCTGGTGCATGATTCTATTAGCCTGAGTGAGTCATAGCATAGGAGACTTTCTCATTTGGATTATACTTCTCTTCCTGCTCTGGGGAAGATTGTGATGAGTCTTCCAAAGCTTCGTATTAAGAATGATGGCATATGTCGAGGTTCTCTTGGCACAAATTCCAAGGGATCTTTTCCGAGCAGTGAGGCTCCAACACATATCCACAGATGAGCAGATAGATGACATTTGCACTAAGCCTTTGTCTGGGACAAGATTGGCATGAATGAGAATGTTTCCCTCATGGAGTGTTGATGATTGTAGCATCATGTCGATATTCCAATATTGATCGGACATACTTGATCATGTGAGAATAGGCCCATATGTTATCTTCGACGAACTGAAGATTCCAATTGCTGCTAGATATCCAGGAGGATATTGGGTAGATATTCCAATATTGGTCAGATGATCTTGACCATGTGGGAATGATCCCAGGGTATTCTTCGATGGATTGAAGGCTTGGGACCCTGGTATAGTCTTCAATGGACTGAAGAATCGAAGTCCGACGTAGGTTCGATGGACTGAAGCTACAATTTTCTTGATGGACTGAGGACTCCTCCAATGTGTGTGAATTGCATCGAGCATAACACTCACAGTGAGGTGAGTGGCCCCAATAAACATCGGGCCGAACCTCCTCCTAGTACTGGGATATAGAACATGGGATATAGGGAACATCTACATCTGGAGTAGATGTGCCCCAACGTAATATTCGACAGAATGAAGACTCGAGGTGCTTGAGGTGAAATTCCACATGTCTGATAACATCGAGCTAAATGCATTCACAAAGTGATAATGTGGGAATGTGGACATTCCAGGATCAACTATGAGGTGAATGTGGCTCTGATGTGGTTATAATTCTTGTCATGGGACAAGAATGACCCAAGGTGCTAGACACATGCTTGTGGAGATGGATCATCAATATAGCTAATGAGGCTCATGGATAAAATTTTCTATGACAGAAGAATACTAAAAATAGTACAAGATATGCTTGGAGAATTCCTTCCTCACTGAGAGGGAGTATTGATGGTTGGAGCTTTGTGAGACATTCTTATGTGACGATACTCCTCGATGGAATGAGTTGACTATGACACTTATAAATGGACTGATAAGTTGTATTGGGTTGGTTCCCAACGTCCCTTGGGAGTAGACTAAGTGGAAACATGCACTACGAGTGAGTAGGTCCTAGTGCCACACTACAGGAGAGTAGGTCCTAGTGCCATACTACATGATAGTAGGTTCTAGTGTATTCTAGTGGTGATGAGGCCCTAGAAAAGGTCCACATTGGGTGTAGTCATGTGCAACGTGATAATGCTACTAGTAGCATGGTCTCTGTGACCATGGCATGGTCGGAGGACCATGACATGGCTTGTGAGGCTATGAGGACTAGAGGAAAAACATCATGGAGAATACCTCCCTGGCTAAGAGGGAGTGTTTATGTTTCTGGTAGCTGCGGGAGGTATTCACCTCTGGGATAACCTTTCTTATACATGAATTTTCCAAGATGTTAAAGGAAAACCATTGGAAGTCAAAGAAGATCCCAGAAGAGAAATCAGACCCACATAAAATAATAGATAAGAATTATATTGCTCTAGAAGTAAAGTCCGCTCCAGAAAAATATAAACAGAAATATATTTTCCAGAAAGGAAAGTCGACCCTTCCAGAAAAGTCACTGGATAGATTAGTATAAACAAGAGTGATGCCTTCCTCATTTGGCACACTCACTCACTCATCTACAACGCAAGTTTGGTGGAGAGAGTTGGAGTTGTAGAAGGAAGAAGGTCGCATATGGAAGGTCCATCTCTTTTGGTCTTGGTGATGTGTTGGTGGAGGCCAGTCACTCTAGGGATCTTGCTAGAGTGATCTACAACTTCGTTGTTGATTTGTCTCGGTGATGTAACTCCGTTGTTGATTTGTCTCGGTGATGTATTAGTAGAGCCACTCTAACTCTCTGTCTAGAGTGAGATGCAACTGCATAGTTGGTTATATCTTGGTGGTGTGCTAGTGGAGGCTAGGCACCCTAGCGTTCTGGATAGGGTGTGTTGCATCTATGTTGATGAATTATTTCTTGTTAGTTTGCTCCAGTGGATAGGGTGTGTTGCATCTATGTTGCTAAATTCTTTCTTGTTAGTTTTCTATAGTGGATAGAGCTTGTTCTTGGTTATTTTGTCTTGGAAAGGATATTCTCTATAAGAAGGTTGTTGGGTTTTCCCCCCCTTGTGTAGAAGAGTTTCCCAGGATGTATATGTTATGCTCAGGGGCGATGCAAGTAGGTGCCTATGGTTTGGTAGTGATGGTGAAATATCACCTATGGAGAAATAAGCATGCAAAAGAAGTTTAACTTGCTATGGTAAATCTAATGTTAACATAATTAATGAAAATTCAACACACATAAGGTATGGTCTGGTAATAATCCTTCAGTCTCACATATCAAAGTATTTGGCCGTGATGGATTTGTGAATGTTCCCAAGGAAAATAGGAGAAAGATGGAAAATAAGGCAGTCAAGTGTATTTTCATTGGATACAAAGAAGGAATGAAAGGATATAAACTATGTGATTCTGCATCAAGGAAAAAAGTGTACAGTCGGGATATTCTCTTTAGAGAAGTCAAAAGTAACTCTGAGCCTGAAGAAACTTTTCAAACCGAGAATAATCCAGAGAAGGTGTTGTTTGAACTGAGGAACACATAAGATGATTCAGACGATTTGACTGAATCGGAAGGAGAGGTGGAACAACTGACTCTGGTTGTAAGGAGGTTATAATGAGTAAGAAAACCAATCGAAAGGTATAGTCCACCCAACTTCCGTTCCACATTTGTGTTAGTTTCCATTGAGATGAGCCCAAGTCGGTTTGGGAGGCAGTAGATTCAACAGAGGGAAAACTCTGGAAGGACACCATGGTCGAAGAGATGAAATCCTTGCAAAAGAATGAGACATGGGACTTAGTCAAATTACCTAGTTGAAGAAATCCTATTGGTAGCAAATGGGTATTCAAGAAGAAGATGAACACAACATGTCAAGTCGAGAAATTCAAAGCTCGATTGGTAGTGGAAGGATATTCCCAAGTCAAAGGAGTCGACTTTGGTGAGATTTTTTCCCATGTTGAAAAATAAACTTCCATTAGAGTACTAATGTATTTGGATGCAACATTTGATCTAGAAATAGAACATATGGATGTAAATACAACATTCCTACACGGGGACCTGGAAGAAGAAATCTACATGAAACCACCTGAAGGATTTGTAGTAAAGGGAAATAAATATTTGGTGTCCAAAATTAAAAGATACCCTTATGATCTAAATAAATCACCAAGGATGTGGTACCAAAAGTTCGACACACACATCCTTAGTTTGGATTTGTGAGAAGCAAAGATGATCACTGTATATATTCCAAAGAAGGTGTGTGTTTCATATATGTATCATTGTATGTTGACGACATGTTGTTGATTGGAAACAACCTGAACACAATAAAGGAGGTGAAGAAGCAACTATACTCCAAGTTTTACATGAAGGATCTTGGTGCAACGAACTTCATTTTGGGAATGTAGATCAAGAGTGATCGAGCAACTAGAAAGCTCTGGTTGAACCAAAAGAAAAATATTGAAATTTTTTTGAAACATTTCAACATGCAGGATTGCAAACCTGTGACGCTGTCAATTCCTGTGGGAGAAAGGATAATTATTGATCAATGTCCAAGGACATATGATGAAATAGAGGAAATGGGCGCAAATGTTCCCTGTGCAAGTGTTGTTGGTATTCTAATGTATATGATGGTCTGCACTCGACCATACATTTCCCATGCAATGGGAGTGTTGAGAAGATACATGTCAATATCTGGGAATGAGCACTTGACAACTATCAAGAGATTATTGAGATATTTGTGTGGCACAAAAGATTAATCTATATGCTACCGAGGAAAATCTAAAGATGGAAGTGAATTAAATGGACATGGATTTCTTGACTTTCACTAGGCTAGAGATATAGATCGACAAAGGTTGACCAATGGATATGTGTTCAAGATGTTCGATGGAGAAATCAACTTGATGAGTATATGAAATGAAGTCGTATCCTTGTCAACCAAAAAAGATGAATACATGGTAGCCACTCATGGAAGTAAAGAAGCAATATGGTTGCAAATGATGTGTTCATGAATTGGGTTTGAGAAGAAATATATGAAGATAAGTTGTGACAGTAAAAACACACTATTTATGGAAAAGAAACCAACTCACCATTCTAAGACTAAGCACATTGATGTACAATACCATTTCGTGAGAGACATGGTGGAAAGCAACAAGGTGCCATTGGAGAAAGTAGACACGTTGGAAAACATAATAGACTCTTTGACCAAGTTTGTGAGTGTTGTGAAGTTCTCTTGGTGCAGAGAGGCAATGGGCATTGCTGCCTTGGGTCTGTGAATGAGAGTTCAAAGATCTCTTGGTTTCAACAAAGAAAACAACAAGTGGGAGAATGTTGGGTTGTTATATTCTTTGTAGTTAAAGTATAGTCGAGGTGGGTCAACTAAAATTCGAAGTTGAAGGAATAGACAATAAGAAGAAGGCCGAGGTGGTTCGACCAGGTAAAGTTGAAGTCGAAGATATCGACAACAAGTCAAAGGTCGAGGTGGTTCGATCGGGTAAAGTCGAAGTTGAATACATCGACAACAAGTCGAAGAGGTCAACTAACAAGAGGTCGACAAGTGGGTGTGTGGAAATCGACTAAAGACCGAATGAAGGCCGACTGGTAGTCAACTGGCAATCTGACTTGGTAGTCAACTGTAACAGAATCATGAGATTCACGAGATTTGTAGCCAATGATCCGTGTGGATCTGCAACCATCTTTGGGCGCCTTTTATTTAAGGTTTTTCCTATTGTAAATCCTATAAATAAGGCATGTTGTAATGTTGTAAAAGCTAATGAATGAATGAATGAATGAATGGATAACCAATAATTGCAGAGGTTTCTAGTCATGTAGATGTAAGACGAATTGGCTACATGGTTGTTCTTGTGTAAAGAAAGAAGGCATGAGTTGATTGTGTCTTAGGCGTAGACCAAGGTTAGGCATGTGACCTTTTATTCTGAATGAATAAGACAACAAGAGAGCATAACACTCAAGGAATGTTGGTTTTCCCGGTTTGTGTTTCCAGGGTAAAATGTCTATGTATTGTGTGTTTGCTTTGTCAGTTACTTTCTTGTTGAAATATTTCTTCCTCTCTTCTGCTAGGTTTAGCTTGGAAGTGTTCCTCATTTCCTAACACTTCATGCACGAGGATTTGCATGAGTTCCATGTGCCTCTTAACATGACCTGAAGAATATAATTGAAAGAAAAATGGGGATTCAACCTCATTCTTCGCTTCACTTCTGCTGAGTGTAACCTCTCTGTGTGTAGTTAGATTTTCTTAGTTCATGGGTGCAACCTTGGCTCTATGACCAACCAACACCTTTTTTTGGCCTTTCTCTCTCTTTCTAATTAAATTCATGGAATCATTGCCTCCTTGCACCGAACCCTAGCATCAATCCTACATATTCCAAATCACCTTATTCGATCTAGTCAATAAGAAGGAGAAAAAATAAAACACCGAATCGAACTTGGTATTGGCTATGACATCATTGGAATGGGCCTGGCCATGCTCAACATCGATACAACCTTCACCAACATCATTCCTATTCTTCCCATCCACAAGCACATCGTGAAGAAGAACATGACAACGACCTTTCTCACCTCGATCGAAAAAACTAGGATACTGTGTTGGAAGGGTGAACAATTCTCATCTCGAACTGGAACAAAGAAGCAAATGCAAGTATTGAAGCCTGAATCTTGTACAATATATTGTATATGAATATATGGAATCATATCTCAACAGATACATGGAATTCCGCTCGTATCAAACAATACCAATATCTCACCTCTGACAATCAAGGTTAAGTTTTGTTAAATGTTGCATGGAATTAACTATATTTGAGAAAACTACATTCCTTCAATGGGAATTAATGTTGGATAGCGTTGATGCTCATGTTGAAATATATATATTTTTTGGTTTATTTTTGGAATCAGAAGGCCATGTATTAGCTGCTCAGTGGGGTCACTTACTGCCACAACAAAGGAGTCATGCACATGTTAGTTTATATTGATTTGATCAGATAAGAGAGATTTCACATTGAAACTCCTTTGTTTTATTCATCTCTTTTGTATGTTTAATATTAAGCTTTGAAATTTTTGATAAACCCTTGCATCGAATTATTGAAGATTTGTGATTTCGGGCTCATGAGGCTACTTCGATCCTAACAAGCACTACACCCTAAACATAAACACTCGACTATTTCATTATATAAAGATGTTGATATCCCATTATTCAAAGCTATTTCATATTTAAAAAGCATAACATATTATTATAACTATTTTAGACTCGTTAGTATAGAATAATACACTAGTGCAATTATTTTAGATGCATTTTAATTCTTGATTTATCATAAGCAGAAAGGGATTAAATTCTTGAAAATACAATTATTGTTTTTCCACTTTAGGTAATAGTTAATCAAAGAAGCAAATAATTACTCCTTATTCTCACGATGGAACAATTTCTTGTAGATGGTCTGTCATAGCTTCCCATATCCCGAATAGATAATGAGATCAAGAATGCTTGGAATATCAATATAAAGAAGCGTCAATAGCTCAATAGTGCAATTCTGCATCATTTGAAAGGGTTGGAGACTACAATGTGAAAACTCATGAAGTATTTTCATGTTTATCTCATATCATAATGGTATAGGCATAATATAAATCCATATATTTTCCAGAGCTTCTTTGATATTGATGACAACAATAACAACACCAATAGCATTCAGTGAAAATTAAGAAAATATCTTCAACCACAACATGCTTCACCATGGCCCGAATTATATGGCGATGCATCACACCCTTCAAGGAATATTTTGTCTTTCATAGAATACCTCTCCAGTCTTATTTGTGGGAAAATCATAGTTGTTGCCTTGCGAGGAATCACCCAGCCTCCTCCAAGTCAATTACACTAGGGAGAAAGAAACAAATATTATCATGAGTTGTTATAGCCTAGCTGCATGGTGAATGTAATGAGCTAGGTGCAAAGCCAAGCAATGGCCAGGCAGTGAAGAGATGGCAAGGTGGCGAGCCAAGTGAAAATCCAAGGAATCGCCATGCAGTGAAAAGATGGCAAGGCGGTGAGCAATAGTGGAAAGGAAGATAACATTATGGCAGTAGTGTCAGAGCTACCAATGTTAAAGCTAGCAGTGTCATAACTTTGGTGCAGATTTCCAGAAAAATCAAGACACTGTCAAAATGTATCGATTCTCCCATTTTTAGGATGTTACCAAGGTGTATAATTGAATGATAATTTAAATGCATGGGATGTTCCCAAGGATTACACTGTCTCCCTTACACTAAGACATCAAATGTATAAGCCAATCAACATTGAGAAAAAACAAATATAAATAATAATATATTTTTTTTAACTTTGGTTATAATGCACATATGGGATCGGTCAATTGCAAACTAATATATAGTGAATGACGATCTCATTTATATATTCCCCGGGGCCTTTGACATGGATTAATAAAGTAATCCTTCTTGATAGCAACTCAAATAACTCTGAAGAAAACAATATATGAGCACTTTGAAGAAAACAATATATGAGCACTTGATAAAGAAACAAAAATCACTAAAAAAAAATCACAAGATTCGATCAATTTTTATTTTAATTTATTTTTAAGTAAAACTTCAATTACATATTTTTCATGGTTGGGATCACACCCGGCCTGAGCCACACCAACCCTTAACATGGTTGGATTTTTTGTCCCCGCAGGTTTCGAACCGGTGACTTTAACATTACAGAGTGGCTTAACAACATACTCCGTCACCGACTGTTCTACACCTTAGGGACTACATATTTTTCATGGTTATTAAAAGGTAATGTTTATATATATTTTAGAAATTATTCTTAATTTAAGAAATATAATTCAATACAATATTAAAAAATATTTGTTATTTTCATAATCAATCAAAATGATAAAATAATTTTTTAATTTTTTAAAATGTGTAATCAATATGTTAAGTAAATTAATATTTAAAAAAAATAATAATATATAATTAATTTTATTAAAATTAAATGTATGATTAAATTTAGTGATATAAAAAGAATAAAATATAAAAAATATNAAGTTAATGTATTAATGAACGAGCCAGTTGATGGACTTTGGCAGGTGGCAGATGTAACTAATGTACATACTACTGGAGAGGTAATATCGAGTTATCAGACAAATGGTTCCTGTTCTTGCGCAGATCCCTTTTTACAGGAAAAAAGTTGTAGCAAGGAACCCGACTTAACACCTTGCTTAGATACATACATACCTGCACTATCTGAGTCTACTCTGGAGTTTCAGAAACCGTTGTCGGGGTATGGTCTTTAGAAATCTGAAAGAGGGATTGTTTCATCGCCTTCTCGT
>SNQJ01S0016640.1:133180-144709 GCA_010110895.2 Picea sitchensis
TTTAATAATAAAAAAATATCAATATTTCTATATTTGATTATTCTCACACCATGTTCACCTAAATTAACTACTATAATTTAGAAAGATATTCAAGAATGAATATATATATATATATATAATTTCAAATAACATGGTATATGATTATTTCACATAGATATTCAAGAATGGTTTCTTAATAACTTATATATAGATTTTAATTTCTATTTTTTTTTTTCAAATAGCATGGTATTTCATATAGCATAATTTTTTCAAATATATATTTTATAAAAAAGTAAAGGTAATATTTAATTTTACATTGTTGGTATAATTGATAATTATAAGGATTTATAATATATTTATAATAAAGTTAATTTTTTTTTCAATTATTTATTTATTTGATTTTATAATAAGAAATTTTCTATTCATTTAAGTCATTAAAAATAGGTATTATGTGAAAATTTCTTCTAACCATTTTTATAACAATGTTTTACTTTTGAGATCTTATAAAGCATGATGTACATTATTAATTATTCTTAAAGCTAGTTATCAAGTTTTAAAAACTCTGAGAGGTTATGGTTTGGGGGAGGATGAGGAGGATGAGGAGGCGTCGTTGAACCAGGCGGAACTTTAGCCATTTTTCAAATTTTATGGCGTGATAGTATTTAGTAGGAGTCATGGAGGTGGATATCGGCCCTGGAATCGTCTAGGTTTGGAGGGTCTCGGTATTCCTTGTTTACTGGCTAGTTTATCTTTCAATTCCTGCTACACAATTTTCAGGTGCTTGTTGAATGATGGTTTTTACTATTTTTTTAGGTTATTTGGTGAGAGTGTCATTTAATACTGTCTTCTAGTATTCATTGAAGACTTAACCACTATTTTTGGAATCTGTATCAAATCTCATCAAACCTGTGAACCTTACCACTAGTTCATCGGGGTTAGGATAGTGGATCCTAGGTGGACTACTACCTTAATCCTTTGTCAGAGTCATTATTTACCTCTCCTCCTTGGACTTTGGAGTGTTTCTAGCCCTAGATCTTCACATTTTGTTTATAGTGGGTTCCAAGTGGAGATCAGATGGCACTTAACAGGTTGGAAAAAATTAATGAGGAAGTTAATGTATTAATGAACGAGCCAGTTGATGGACTTTGGCAGGTGGCAGATGTAACTAATGTACATACTACTGGAGAGGTAATATCGAGTTATCAGACAAATGGTTCCTGTTCTTGCGCAGATCCCTTTTTACAGGAAAAAGGTTGTAGCAAGGAACCCGACTTAACACCTTGCTTAGATACATACATACCTGCACTATCTGAGTCTACTCTGGAGTTTCAGAAACCGTTGTCGGGGTATGGTCTTTAGAAATCTGAAAGAGGGATTGTTTCATCGCCTTCTCGTCTTAAAGCTACGGGTTCTACTACTGTTCGTAAGGGTCGCAGACAGTGGGTGGCTAAAAAACCTGTTAAAAGAATGGTCCTAGGCTCAGATATAGGCATGGAGGACACCTGTAGGTTGGCACTTTGTGGTATAGTTGGTAGATTTGCATACAATAACTTGAGTGCAGAGAAGTTATCGGTCTAGTTGGAGTGGGTTTGGCTTTCGGTTCTAGGATTTGTACCTGAGGTATATTTCTTAACTAAAGGTTGGATAGGTTTTCTGTGTAACTGTCTAGAAGATGTTGCTATTCTGATAGATGGGAAATGGGTTAATGGAAATAACAGTCTTATGTTAAAAAGGTGGCAGTTGCATTCAACTCAGAAACATAATACTTCTCCTTTTGACATATTTGGGTTTTATTACCAAGACTTCCTCTATATTTTTGGAATGAGGGTGCGTTGGCGGCCATTGGAGACTCCCTTGGTAAATTTATAATGATTGACAAAGCAAATCTCTTGGCCTCTACTAGAAAAATTGGTAGGGTACTGGTTGAAATAGATATTCACCATGGGCTACCAGAGACTTTAGAAATAGAGTGGAGGGTAAAAAACTTCCTACAGAAGTTATACTATCTTGGTATTCCATTTAGATGTAGTATTTGCAGAAGTAATTCTCACCTTCAGAGAGATTGTAAAGGTTTTGATGATGAAGAAAATCTTCAGGAAGGAACTCATACTTTCTATAGTACTCCAGACTTCTCCTTAGAAAAAATATTCTATGGTTTTGATGTTGTTCATAAGGGCTGTGTTGATCCTAGTTCTTTGGAGAGCATTACCACAGTTTCGGGTAAGCTTCAATCATTTTGTCCAGTTTTTTTTAATACTCTGTCTGTTTGGGAAAGAGATGTAATAAAATCTTCATCTTGGCTTAAGAGTGTTACTACAAAAATCGTTTTGCTACCTTCGGCTGTAAAGGGGAATACTGGGTATATTAACCTTTCTTTTGGAAACCTTGATCCTCTTCAAACCTCTTCGACTGTTGTTCCGGGATTGGAGCCAATGACTGTCACTGATAGTCAGATTCTATCCAGTGTAAAGGATTCTAATCGTAGCCCTTCTCTAGAACCCTCCTTATAGTCTGGGGACTTTTGTAACCCGAGAAAAATTCAACTGCTGTCGAGTCATATTACTAGCCCACTTGGTTATAGGGAACCAGAAGACGGGGAATCCACTCTATCTGCGGTACTTGACTCCTTAATCCCATTTATTCGTGGTAATGATTCTAATGTGAAATTACATGTTTATCTTGGTAAATTGGTCATTGATGATGTTGCTGGAAAAGGGGAGGCTAGTTGTTTGTGGTCATCCGATGTAGAGGTCGGGAAAGAATATGCTTGGTCTAGGGGATTGGGCATTGAACATTCCCCGATAAAAAACAAAAGTGCCCATAAAAAATCAACACTTGATTCCTCAATTGTTTCTGTACCACAATCTACCACAGAAGGTGGGGCCCTTAGAGCGTTGAAGGCCCTTGCAAGGTCAAAGTAATGATGCTTCTCTCACTAAACTTAAGGGGGACTGGAGGCACCCTAAAAGTTGCCTCGGTTCGAAGTGTACTGGATAAGACCCATCCTAATATTGTTTTCTTACAAGAGACTCTTGTTCGTTTGGAAAAAGCTCGTTCTTTCTTCCACTCTCTTAGGCCTACCTGGTTAAGATGTGTAGTTAATTCTGTTGGTACCTCTGGCGGCTTATTGGTTTCATGGGATCCTAATTACTTTGATTTGGTTCCTTATCTTACTTGTGGTGGGATCTTATTGACAGGGAATTGTTTAGAAAGTAGAAGACAGATAAATCTACTAAATGTTTACGGGTCGTGCTTGGAGCACAAACAATTCTGGGAGAAACTTGAATCTTTAGGATTGTTGAATTTAAAAAGTCTAATTCTAGTAGGTGATCTTAATTTGACTTTATCATCCAGCGAAATATGGGGTGGTACATCCTTATTGGGATCGTTGGCCAATTTCTTTAATACTTATTTTCATAAAAACAAGATTATAGGCATTGTGCCGGGGAAAATCGTGCCTACTTGGCGCAATGGTCGTGCGAGAGAAGATTTTATTGCCAAGAGACTTGATAGAAAATTTCTTTCTGAATATCTTGTAGATACAATTGGCATCTACAGAGCCTGGGTGGAATATCCTTTCATCTTCGACCATGCTCTAATTCTTCTTCAGTTGGATCTTCCTCCTTTATATAAGGCTTACTCGTTTAAGTTCAATCCTTTGTGGACTAAAGAGAATGAGTTCATATTGATGGTGCAAAAAATGTGGAATGATCCTAAATATCTAAAGGAGTCTGGAAAGCAAAAACCTCTGGTTTGGAAACTGAAAGATTTGAAAGTCATCACCAAAGTCTGGCAAAAGGACCGAAAGAAGAGTAAAAATGCTTGTCTCTGTTGTTTGGAGAATGAGATTTCTTATAGGATTCAAAACATGGCAGAGGGGTTATGTAAGATACACCATTAAAATATTTGGAGAATGAAAGAAATACCTTACTAAAATAAATAGAGGAGCAATGGCGCCAACATAGTCGGGCTATCTAGATCAAAAGTGGAGACTTAAACACAATTGTTTTTCATAATTTTGTGAGTTTTAGAAGAAATAGTAAATATGTTTGGGAGATTCATGGAGAAGAGGGTCAGGTTTATAGTGGTCAGGAAAACATTAAATCTGTAGCACTAAATCACTTCAAATAATTTTACAAAGAACATAGAGGACCTTCTACCAGTGAACATGTTAAGGTGGTTGCATTGTTTTCAAAGATGATGGATTACACAGAAGCTGGGGCACTTTACAAACCTGTGGAAAAGGAGGAATTGAAAAAGGTTATAACAAATTTTAAAGTGGACAAGTGTCCTGGCCCGGATGTCTAGACAGTGGAGTTTTTTAAGCATGCTTTTTATATTGTCGGGGAGGACCTCCTAGAAATGGTAGAAGAATCAAGATTAAAAGGATTTATTCTAGGAGATTTAAACTCAACTTTCATTAATTTGATCCCCAAAGTAAGTAAGCCTATCCATTTTGGAGACTTTAGACCGATCTCGCTGTGTAATCTTACTTATAAAATTATATCAAAGATTATGGCATATCGGATTAAACTGATACTATTGAGGTCACTCTCGAAGGAGCAGTTGGGATTCCTCCAAGGGAGACAGATTCAAGATGCCATCGGTACTGTACATGAGTGTGTCCATAGTATTATAAAGAAGAAGTCTAAGTCTCTGGTTTTAAAATTGGATTTGCAAAAATCTTATGATTGTATTAACTGGGATCTGTTGCGTATGATCCTCCTTCAGATTGGTATGGGACAAAACTTGTCAAACTAGATAATGAGCTGTGTGGTTTCCACTTCATATTCAGTTTTTATTAATGGTGAGGCAACTAATTTATTTAAAATCAGTAGAGGTATAAGGCAAGGATGCCCTTTATCACCTCTCCTATTTATCCCAGTAATGGAAGGTTTGAGTCTCCTATTGAAAGACAGTCAAAGCGCATGTAAATTGTCTGGTAATAAAGTGTCAAGGACTATAAAGATTCTTCATATTCTAATTGTTGATGATGTGGTCATTATGACTAATGCTAATATGCAGGAATGGTGGGAAATTGACAAGGTGTTAAAATGATTTTGTTTTTCCTCGGGCTTATCTATCAATGGAACAAAGTCTACCTTTCATCAAGCTAGAATGTCAGATCTGGATCTGTTACCTTTTAAGGCGATCTTCCCTTACAAATTCTTGGAGATGGAACAGGGTTTCAAGTATCTAGGGTTTTTATAAAGTCAAGATTTCAGCGTATAGAAGATTGGGGATGGTTAATTAAAAAGGTGGAAAAAATGATCAGTAACTAGTGCTATAGCTGGTTGTCCTTAGGAGGATGATTCACTCTTTTGAAAGAAATTTTGGAAAGCCAACCAATTTATTGGTTGTCTCTCGCAGTGGTCCCATTTTCAATCCTAAATACATTGAGGAAATTGATGTATAATTTTGTTTGGAAAAGAAACTGTGATTCTCATCAGATGCATTTGTGAAATTGGGAGCAAATTGCGCTACCAAAATTTTTTGGAGGTTGCATACGAAACATCTTTGTTTTCAGTAAATCTTTGGCCGCAAATACTCTTTGGAGAGTACTTAATGGAGAGGGAATTTGGCATAGAGTATATTTGACAAGTATATTCACAATAAATTGGTGATAACTTGGCTCAGATCATATTCTTTCTAGATTAATGGGGCTTCTGTAATATGGAGTGGCTTGTTAAAAGTTATCCATCTTATCACACATGGATTATGATGGAATCCAGGAAAAGGTCAACAAATTGCATTGGGAAAGGATTAGATATTGGGGATGCGATATTCGTCTTTCCTATCAATTAATTTTCTATCTGCTTTAAATCGTAAGAATATCAAGACTCTTGCCTAGGTCAGGAAACACACAGAAGATCAGATTTCATCCTCCAACTGGCTGAGCAGTATTGATTTGGGTCTTTCCGGTGAACTGGAAAATGAATGGGATTAGTTTAGATATGCGCTTATTGAATCAGATGCTCTAACACATGAATAGGAAGATAAACTAATGTGGACTGGAGGTGATGAGTCTGGAATCCCATCAGTTAAAAATTTCTATTTGAGCATCATTAATTCAAAAAATTTGTTAAAGGTGGAGACTTGGAGGAGATCCATTTGGAAATGGAAAGTACAATTAAAGATCAAATTGTTCCATTGGCTAGATTTGGAAGGTAAAATACTTACTTGGGATTCGTTGCAGAAAAGGGGTTGGGAAGGACCTAGGCATTGTCCATTGTGTAAAATGGAGTCGGAAACTATCTTTCATATCTATAAGTCCTGTACTTTTACAACAATAGTTTGGAATATAATTATAAAAGACTTAAACATAAAGTGTCACTAGACTGGGAGCACTCTATCTGATTGTATTAAAAACTGGTATGAGGACAGGTCTTCCCCTAATCAGATATCAACTCTTATTTGTTGGCATATCTAGCTTGAACGAAACATAGATATATTTGAAGATTCCAGTCCATCAATTCCGACCGTACTCTATAAAACAAAGGCTCTAATAAACAGAACCATAACTCATTTGAAAGCAGACTTCCCAAAGATATAATGATTACCTACAAAAGAGATTCAACCTTAGATTGGTTCGATGGGGCAACGCTAAGGGATGACATCTTGTGTGGTGCAGGAGGAGTTATTAAAACATTGGAAGCTTCAATAATTTAATGGACCTTCAACTATGTCAGAGGTACCAATACAAAAGCCGAACTCTTAGGAGCTTGGGCTACACTTATGCTTGCAAATAGCCTGTCAATTTTACAAATCCATGTGTTGGGAGACTCGAAAGTAGTAATAGATTGGCTATTTAACTTAGGAAGACTCCAAGTGTCTGCAATGGAAGGATGGGAAACTAGAATCAAAGCATTATCAAATTATTTTATGTCTATTAGCTATCAACACATTTTCAAAAACTTTAATTTTGAAGCAGACAAGCTTTCGAAGCTGGCATTGGAGGAGACTGAAGGAATTTTATTCTATCATCAATGGAGCATAAGGACCCATGAGATAGATTAGAGTCGATTAATCAGTTTGAGTGGATCCGTTCCTTTGTTCGACATTCTAGCTATGACAGATCAATTTTGTTTAGAATGTTTAGAGGATTGTACACTTTCATATTTTGCATTTTGAAAAGCTTATAACTGAATCCTTTTTACTGTTGTTGTATTTAGATTCACTTGGACATGCAGAGAAATGTAAAAATATCATATGATAATATAATTGAGCAAAAATCTTTTACATAATTATTATTTTACATAATTATTATTTTAAATGCTATTTTTGTTAAGATATCAAAGTAATATTTAAACCTTTCCAAATCCTTAACACTTTTAGCCATATCTATTGTTATATCTAAAATGTGTATCTAAACAAATGTTAGATATAAAATAAATAAAGTACTCTATCTTCTTAATATTATATATCATTGTGTTTTCAATACTAAAATATTTGCATTTTTTAGTTTTGAAAAATATTAAAAATGAATGAAAATGAAAATAAAAATAGCTTTCAAAACTATCTAATATCTACATTAAAACAAGAAAAATACCAATCTAAATCCAAAGGAAAAGAACCAAATTGTTAATATAAAGTATTTAATAACATGGTCATAAAAGTGGACATTGACATCCAAATTCTAAAAAGATATTAAAACAAGAAAAATACCAATCTAAATCCAAAGGAAAAGAACCAAATTGTTAATATAAAGTATTTAATAACATGGTTATAAAAGTGGACATTGACATCCAAATTCTAAAGAATAATAAGATTAAAAAACTTCAACATAAATATTGTTTCAAACCCAATTTTTCTAAAAGCATCAAATAATTACTATGAATAAAAATTTCCAAAATCTTAAATATTTAACAAAATACATTAGTGTAACAAATGTTAAATTATACACTTGAATATATGTTAACAAGGAAGGAAATAATTATTATGAATAAAAGTTTCCAAAATCTTAAACATTCAACAAAATACAAAATACATTAGTGTAACAAATATGAAATTGTTTTAAATTATTAMGATTATATACACTTGAATATATGTTTTTTTTTTGTTTGTTAATTTGTGCAGGATCTGCGATTAACCTGTGGCTTGAGAAACCGCGACTCAGGGGCATGATCGCACCCGGCCTGAGCCACACCAACCCTTAACATGGTTGGATTTTTTGTCCCCGCAGGTTTCGAACCGGTGACTTTAACATCACGGAGTGGCTTAACAACACACTCCGTCACCGACTGTCCTACACCTCGGGGACTACACTTGAATATATGTTAACAAGGAAGGAAAGGTCTAAAATATAAGTTTTTAGATRTTTTTTTAATAGAGAATAAAAATATTTTTCATAAATATTAATATGTGGAGATAAATGGCTWAAAAAATATGTGAATATAAATGATTAGAAAATAATTATTTTYTAATTTTATATTAATTAAAATAGGAAAAATAAATAAATTAAAAATAAATTCTTTTCTCTCTCTTTCTTTATATATAACTTCCAATATATTAAAAAACACTTTAAAATTATATTTAAAACAAATCATTAAATTACRTTCTTAATATATAATTTTGTTACCAAAAAGTAAATCTAACATGATTGTGGTTTATAATCTTTCTTTTTAATATAAAAGTTTCGAACTTCTTTACTAGAAATATTATTAGAAATATTATTGTTATTTTCAAAATTTACATTACACATAAATAATTCTAATTACAATTAAAAAATTTAAGTAAGTTATTTAAAATGTAATTTTAAGATAAATAATCACTTTTTTAATAAAATAATTGTGATGAGTTAATATATTTCCAAAATTTCAAATTGTAATTTTGTGTTATATTTATTAAACAATCAACCAAAAAATTATAATACTATTTAATATAATTTTTAAAATAATTTATAATTATATAATATTATTTAATATATTTTTTGAAATAATTTATAAATTTAAAATTTTAATATATTTTAATAGGTAAAAAATTGGACATTTTGATTATACAAATAAATTCAAAGCTACGTCAAAAAGGTTGGAACATTTAAAATATATAGTGTGAACCTTTAAAGTTCATAATTCCATTAAAAAAACTATATCAAATTAAAAAAAACAGTTCAATTTATTTTTAAAAAGTTAAATTATTTATTTACAGTTTTATTAAAATTACTAATGTAATAAAATTGTTAATAATAATTTTAAAATTTTATAAAAAATTAAAAAAATTGTTTTTTTAAAACTATGATTATGATTGTTATAGTGGTAATAAAATGTTAATAATAATTTTAAAATTTTATAAAAATTTAAAAAAATGTATTTTCAAAATTCTAATTATAATTAAAAAATTTAAGTAAGTTATTTAAAATATAATTTTAAGATAAATAATCACTTTTTTAATAAAATAATTGTGACGAGTTAATATATTTCCAAGATTTCAAATTATAATTTTGTGTTATATTTATTAAACAATCAATCNAATTGTTTTTTTAAAACTATGATTATGATTGTTATAGTGGTAATAAAATGTTAATAATAATTTTAAAATTTTATAAAAATTTAAAAAAATGTATTTTCAAAATTCTAATTATAATTAAAAAATTTAAGTAAGTTATTTAAAATGTAATTTTAAGATAAATAATCACTTTTTTAATAAAATAATTGTGACGAGTTAATATATTTCCAAAATTTCAAATTATAATTTTGTGTTATATTTATTAAACAATCAATCAAAAAATTATAATACTATTTAATATAATTTTTATAATTATATAATATTATTTAATATAATTTTTAAAATAATTTACAAATTTAAAATTTTAATATATTTTAATAGGTAAAAAATTGCAAATTTTGATTATACAAATAAATTCAAAGCTACGTCCAAAAAGGTTGAAACATTTAAAATATATAGTGTTAACCTTTGAAGTTCATAATTCCATTCAAAAAATTATATCAAATTAAAAAGCCGTTCAATTTATTTTAAAAAAAGTTAAATTATTTATTTACAATTTTATTAAAAAATATTAATGTAATAAAATTATTAATAATAATTTTAAAATTTTATAAAAAATTAAAAAAATGTTTTTTTAAAACTATGATTGTTATAGTGATAATAAAATATTAATAATAATTTTAAAATTTTAGAAAAAAAAATAAAATAAAATTGTATTTTCAAAACTATAATTGTTATAGTGAAGGTAAGATCATTTTTATTTTGCATATTTTCTCAAAACTTCTACATAATCTAACATGTATTGTATCACTTTATTGTCCCCAATATACTTTTATTTGTAAAAATCATTAAAATAGTTTAATCTTTATATAAAAAAATCCACTCATCTATAGACATAATAACAATTTAGAATCCAATATACTTTTATTTGTAAAAATCATTAAAATAGTTTAATCTTTATATAAAAAAATCCACTCATCTATAAACATAATAACAATTTAGAATTATGTACTGTATCACTTTGTTGTCCCCAATATGCTTTTATTTGTGAAAATCATTAAAATAAAATCCACTTATCTATGGACATAATAACAATTTAGAATTATGTACTGTATCACTTTGTTGTCCCCAATATGTTTTTATTTGTGAAAATCATTAAAATAGTTTAATCTTTATATAAAAAAATCCACTCATTTTTAGACATAATAACAATTTATAATTCTAAGGATTTGCTAGATTATAAAATAGATTGTTGTCCAAATTTCTTCTCAAGCTTATAAACATTTAAACCTTTTGGATATATGGTTATTTAATACACAAAGAAAATAATAAGAAAATATAGATTTTCAGAAATGCGAGAAAATTATGATACGCATACCACTTTCACATTGGTAATTTTTTTTTAGGATCCTTGCCTCATATGTCGTGTGTTTGATTTTACTTTCAAAATATTCTAGAATTTATCCATCTTTGACATGTCTTATGGATACTAAAACTGCACCTTAAGAAAATAATTTCCTTTCTAGTTGTTTATACGTGTCAATTCATTAAGATTTAAAAACTAACAGACTAAAAGGCCCATTAAATATAAAAATATCAAATAAAAAATGTTTAAGTGAAAATTAAAAAAAATTAAAAAAATATGTGAATAATATATATTAAGTCTATAAAACTCAATTTTCAATTGGCTTTGTGTTTACCTTGATTATAATTGTTAGTATATTTGAATAGCACTATTTGTCATCATATGGTTCTTGCTTTTATGCTTTGATTTGAGAGTGTTGCAGAGTGGAGTGTATCTCATGGTTATTCATTTATGGATGGGTTCTAATCTTAGGATTATATAGTAGAGTAGAATGGTTATTAATTTCTAGACCTGCATTTTTGTATTGTTGTATTATTAATTATTGAATTTCAAAATAAACATATTTTATTCTTGTACATGGTTATTCATTTATGGATGGGTTTTAATCTTAGGATTATATAGTAGAGTAGAATGGTTATTAATTTCTAGACCTGCATTTTTGTATTGTTGTATTATTAATTATTGAATTTCAAAATAAACATATTTTATTCTTGTACTGAAAGATATTCATTAGTCTTAAA